>WSYH01006682.1:0-36797 GCA_036426205.1 Ascaphus truei
CATCGTAAGAGCGTTGGATAAGCCGTTTTGGCGTTGTAAAAATGAATATAGGTATGTATTGCATAGCGTTGGATAAGCCATTCGTTGTAAAGCGAAGCGTTGTAAAACGAGGACTGCCTGTACAGTACCTTGAGAATATACCCCAAAGTCTCCTAACTGCTGAACCATAGCAAAACTGGTGAAACCGAATTGCCTCAGGGTTATCAGCAAGAAATCCCATTTTACATAATATATATTCAATGTTGTATTCTTTGATACATAACTCCCAATACACTTATAGCTCGTAACCATTTCAGGGTCCTTTTCACCCCACATTGCCTTTAGTTCGTTCTTCTTGTAGGGCAGGTGCCTTACGTTCTAGCACTGCCTAGTAACATGGTTCATAATGCCTAATATTTTTACATTTGTTTGTGACCCATTTGACCGCACACTGGTTCTTCAACCTTTTAGCCCAGTGACATGCTATGTTACTCCTGGCTTTCCGTACTACTACTTGCCACGGCTATGTTACTTTGTCCGCGAGCCATGAAGTTGTACTGCAGGGCATCGGCCCCGATATTATGGTAACTGGCAGTCAAGTCAACAGCAGTTATTGATAGATCTTGCGTGATGTCCATCGTGACTTCATGAGTCCGGGCCCTTGTCTTTTTTTTCCATAATTTTATACCCAAGACGGTTATATATATATAGTGGTTGACAAATCACCAAAAAATCTACTCGCCACACAAAAAAATCTACTCGCCACCTAGTACCAAACGTGTGCTGCTTGGGCCAATATTTACTCGCCCGGGGGTTAAATCCACTCGCCCGGGGCGAGCAAATGTATAGGTTTGTCGAACACTGTTATATATATATATATATATATATATATATATATATATATATATAGAAGAAAATAAGTAGCGCCACTAGTGAACTGGTATGAAGTGTATATATACAAATATATGTGCAGTGTATAAAGTGATAGAAATTATAATTATTAAATTTGCATAAGATCCTGTGTATTATAAAATAAATTAGTAAGATGCACAATTAATGAATACTAACCAAACTAGAAAATTATACTCTAACATACATGAAAGAATATAAATGCATATATTATATAAAAATAGTGCAAAAGTCCAACCCTAAATGAGTCCTGATCAACAGAACAATAGGAATTCCAGGGGTCCACGGCTGCTGTCAATTGGAAGAACCAGTTCCAAAGGTGATTGTATAGAAACGCAAAAAGAAAAGAGAGCGCACGCCCCATAGGGTAATATTGTACATTTAACTAAAATAGGGATAGGGAGAGGGATTAAAAACACTCACAAAGGTAGTAATTAAACAGGCAATTTGTGATTGTATCACCGCCAACGAGGTAAGCAGCGTCCCGGATAGCATCAACAGTCCAAGGAAGGTTCCTGCTGGATCACCAGTAAAAGTTCATCCATCCTCTGTGTGGTTCCGCAGATGGTATTCCGCGTGTCAGCTTGCAGTGAAGCTTGCGTGTAAAACAGCCTCAATACAGCTCCCTGCACGCTCCGGCCGTAAAGCGTGCACTTGCGTGATGACGTAATGTCGTGATTGGCATACCCGGACGCGTTTCGTCAAAGGGATTACTACGAACATGGAGGACTGTATATTTATATCTAAGCGTCTGGGGTGATTGGTGGTGACCCCTCATAGGCCACTCTCCTAGCCCCATCAAACAATGAGAGGCATCGGAGACTAGCCACCGAGGGGAAACCAGCAAAAAACCTCCTTAACATACATAGTACAAAACAAATTACAATGCGTTCATGTATCAATTCCAAATAAATAAATAAAGAAAGAAAACTATGCATAAAACAATTAAGGATTATCATAAGATACAGAAATGTAAAAAACACAATTAGTAAGTATAGGAAATCTGATGAAAGTGCTATAAACAAATAAATTATTCTATGTAATAGGGAATATATATAGATTTGTGAAACAATTAGTCAACAACAAAATTGTGCATGGATGCATCTCCCTGAGGAATGTCCCGTTTTCTGGGACCGAAACGTTGGAATTTCTGTGCCTTGTTTCCATTACACTATTTCTACTGTAAGATTGAGTGCTGTCTCCTGATTTCGTGGGATCTACATGGTATCGTTCATTTACTTATCTTTATGGGACAAGCACCTACCAATATCCCTGCTTATGGAGTGCCAAATGACTTTTCACTGTGTGTGTGTGTGTGTACATTTGCGTATAATAAGTTTTGGTCTCTGCAAATATATCACGATGACATGTCAGTTGTCAATTCCCGTTATTTAGGACACTGGTAAGGCATATACTGGAATGACATCATGCATAATTTGATTCAATGTATCACACTGCAATAAATTACAACCTCAAGCTTTGAACAATTCTGCATGGACCCACATTAAATTTGAAAGATTATCCTGAAGAATATCACCATTAAACATAACCATGGAAAATTTTGTAATACTGTTCACGCTCGTATCATTTTATTTATGCTTTGGTTATATTTCCAATAATTCACTGTGATTCTCTATGCATAAGTGCCATTACCACAGGAATTCAACAACAAAACATGCCACAACTAAATAAAATGAGTTTAAAAAGCATCAAGTATTCATTTAAAAATGGTTACAGGATAATAATTTATTTTGTTTTGTTCATTTGTGATCTCCTCTAATGTGCTTCTTGGCTGTTTTTAGATGATTGAGAAACAAAAAATTACATCTGAAGGGGTTAGCAATGCTCATCCCCTCTGCCAAGATCCTGAAGTGTGATGCTAGTGCTAGTAGATTTAAACCTGTGCACCTAAAGTGGTGATCCATGCTAATATATATATAAGCCTATAGGGAACCATGTTAAAAATGGTTTTTGAAGCAAAAAGTGGCACTGTGTGCTCATTTGCATGTCATTCCCCAGAATCCCTTGCTGCAGTGGAAGTGCAGTGTGCTGGGTGATAATGGTGAAAGGCGGGGTTGCAGACCTGCCTAAGACATGCAGATGAGCATACAGTTGTATTTACATTTGCATATTTGCTTTGCTGTGGAGGGTTTTTGTCACTTTTTTTACTCACCAAGAAGTGTGAGAGAGAGAGAAGTGTGAGAGAGAGAGAAGTGTGAGAGTGTCAGAGTGTGAGAGTGTGAGAGAGTGTGAGTGAGAGTGAGAGTGTGAATGTGTGTGAGTCTGCGTGTGTGTGAGAGAGAGAGTCTGCATGAGCGTGTCTGAGAGAGCAAGAGTCTGCGTGAGAGACATACCAACTGCGCACTGCAACTGTTAGGTATGTATATACAACTTTGTTTTCACTTTGGGCGCCGTGGAAAAATCCTGATCATCTTAGGGAGCCTTGAACCAAAAAAGTTTGGGAACCACTGAGCTAAAGGATGGGGTTTACCATACTGAGTTAAGTTATGGTGAGTACAAAAAGTGACAAAAACCCTCCACAGCAAAGCAAATATGCTGCACATTGTGACATTCCAAAAAAGTGCGACCTTTGTGGTGAGTTTGGACAAAAGTTATGCTCAGGTTGCTAAAATTGGGACTGAAATGGAGTGTACACAAGAGTCTGCTAATGTAGAGGGATTTCAGGAGATTACTGTAGTTGAGGAAACTTCAGGAGAAGAAATTGAAGAAACTTTGGCGGGTTCTACAAGCGATATATTGGAGAAAAAAGAGGAAGATCTCTTCCTGGACTCCTTGGCCCAGAAACCGGATGTGGGGGGAGGGGAGGAGACGGGAGCAGTCCATCAGAAAGATGCGGGGGAGGGGGAAATACGGTCATTGAGTGTGGTGGAACCTAGCTGGGTGGAAAGTATGGAGTTTCAAGATGCACAGAGGGTGAGGGAAGGTCCCCAAGATGTTTTGGAGGAGGAAATGGAAATAGGAGGGAAAAAAGCTCAAAAGCGTAAAAATCTGCAAGGGTTAGAAACAAAGGAAGATAAGGATAGCCAGAATAAAGTGGAGCCTAGAGAGGAAGGTGTAGAGGATAAAGTTGGGAAAGTATCAGGGAAAGTAACCCTAAAAGAGAAAATGGAACATTTTGAGGACGCAGTGGGAGATGTTCTATTTTGGGTGGGTATTTTTCGGAAGAAGCATGGGGGGAGTAGTGAGGAACAGATAATAGAAAGATTAGAAAAAATGATGTATCAAAGAAAACAGCTGACAAAAGAGCAATATGAAGAACTAAATAAGGAACATGTGCAGTGGGTTAAAATAAAAGAGGCTAGGGGAGAGGTGAGGGAGAAGGAGAGTAGCGAGAGCAATAGCTCGCCCCACAAAAAAAATCAGATAAGCGTGGAGAGAACTAAAATACAGAGAAGTGTAAGCGGAGTAAGTGGGAGCGAAAGTGAAGAAAAGGCAGGCCAGAAAGGGATTGTACAGGCAAAAGAGGCAAATTCAGCAGGAGATAGAAAGGGAAGGAGCACCCAGGGAAAAGATGAAGTAGGGCTCACAAAGGAAGAGGTTTTGCACAAACGACTAGGGTGGAAATTTGGGCGGAAATATTGGGACGTGAAAGATGTAAGGGACGCGTGTGAAACTGATGTGAGGAATGGATTCCAGTTAGAGAAAAGTAAGAGAGGTTTGAAACGTATGGAGGAAGAATTAAAAAAGATGATCACAGTATTAGAGAGCGGAGAAAGGCGTTGAGTTTTAAGGTTTGGGTTGTGAGATGAAAGAATCTTGTAGTAATGTTTTTTTCTTTTTTTGCCTTTGTATTGGTTTTTTTCTCTCTCAGCAATATAAGAAATGTATTGTGATGTGTTCTGTTTATTACTTTCTGTAAAGTGATACTTACTGATTGTTAATAATGTGAACGTTAATAAAAATTAAAAAAACAAACAAAAAAAAACCAGCTGTCTGTGGGTGGGTTTTCTGGGTATGCACCTTAACCCCGGCTGTGCTCAAAGCTGTGACCATGCAGCAAGCTTAAGCCTATAGGGAACCATGTTAAAAATGGGTTTTGAAGCAAAAAGTGGAACTGTGTGCTCATTTGCATGTCATTTCCCAGAATCCCTTGCTGCAGTGGAAGTGCTGTGTGCTGGGTGATAATGGGGAAAGGCGGGGTTGCAGACCTGCCTAAGACATGCAGATGAGCATACAGTTGTATTTACATTTGCTTTGCTGTGGAGGGTTTTTGTCACTTTTTTTACTCACCATAACTTAACTCAGTATATATATACAGTGTTCGTCTAATACGCATAACCACACGCCCGTGGCGAGTGGATTTAGGCTGCTGGCGAGCCGTGCTGCGGCTCTATAAATTATTTTTTTTAATAATCTTCCTCCCTGATTGGGTTGACGAAGGGAAGAGGGCCGGCTGGCAGCTCTGGGTTAGCCCCTGCCCCTAATCTCCTCCCCCCCCTGCCCCCGATCGGCAGTGTGGAGGCCTCCTCTGCCATGTGCGCCCCCCCCCTGCCTTGCAGAGGCCCTCCTGCCGTGCGGAGGGTCCTGCTGCCATGCGCGACCCCCCCCACTGCCGTGCGGAGGCCCCACTGCTGCCATGTGCAACCCCCCCTGCCTTGCGGGTGAGTGTGTGTGTGAGTGACAGTGTGAGAGTGACAGTGGGTGAGTGTGTTATAGTGTGAGACAGTGACTGTGTGTCTGTGCGCGTGTGTGTGTGAATGAGTGACTGTGTGTGTGTGTATATATAAATATATATATAAATATTTTTGTGATATATATATATATATTGATACTGTTTAGTGGATCAACATTGGAGTTCTTCATAGAGAATAGTACAACGCTTTTAAAACCTGGAAGTAGATTTTGTACACTGTAAACTATAATTTAAACTAATGTTGGTCCATGAAAAATTATTGCAACCTACTGTACATCATATCTGCTTTTCTCCAGAACCCATATGGCTACAGAGAACCTCAATTTGACTAAAAATGATGAATTATATAGAAATAGCTCTGTTAGATCAGTTGCGATAGCGCTAGAAATTATGTGATTAAACTGATCAGCATATTTAATTTTAACAACAAAAATGAAAAAACAAAGGAAATGCATGAAGGTCCAGAAATTGGGGCGTGTAAATATCAATTTCCCATGGAAAATGACCATAATCCTTCACTGTTCAAGGTAACACTACATTGCGTGTATTCCTAGACGCCCTCCCTTGTTGCTGAATGGCTTAGCATTTGCGTGCAACAGAATGAAACTACATACGAAGTCCGACAAGTCTCTACTTCTTGTAATTTGAGCCCATTTTGTTGCCTTGGATGGATACCTTGGCCCTACTGTAGTATCTCCCTCCCCCCAACCCCCAATTATGAGTGTTAGCATCTTAACAATTTTTCGACATTGGCCAATCCCAGATGTGAGTGTGTATGTGAGTCTGTGTGTGTCCAATCCCAGATGTGAGTGTGTATGTGAGTCTGTGTGTGTCCAATCCCAGATGTGAGTGTGTATGTGAGTCTGTGTGTGTCCAATCCCAGATGTGAGTGTGTATGTGAGTCTGTGTGTGTAAAACCAATATGTAGGCGGCAGGATTCCTTTCTTACACAGCTCTGAATTTACATCATTATTTCAAACTGTGGAAAGAATTATTTGCAAAGCTTCGGACTGTATGGTATTGTATGCAGGACGCTTTCTGTTAATCGTCTTCTCGCGCATGCTAAATCTGAGAAATTAACACATTTGTAAGAAAGCATATATGTGTCAGGGACATACACGACCATTTTGTTTTAAACCAGCCAAAAATAGTTATTATTAAATGATTAGGAACGGTGTGGAAATACTGACCGGGAAGAGCGCTGCTTTTTTTCTCCACATTATTTCAATGAATTCATTGATGGATTATTTATAGTAAATGTAGTTTAGATTAAATACATTTTCTTTGCACCAGGTCCCAGATCCTTTAATTCCCAAAAAGAAAATGACTGATTGTATCATTCTCCAAAACATTTCTGCGTATACATTTTCCTAATATATTTAAATTTATTTTTGTGATCTTCATGAATAAAGCGGGTTTTAACATTTTTTTTATTTATACATTTTCATTCCTTTTGCTCCTGGATCAGTGAGTTTTCATGAATGCAATAGGCTGCTGCAAATGAAACCCGCACATAATGAAGTTGCTTTACAAATGTTAATAGGCGTAATGTTAAAATATTTCTGGGTGTTATATTTGATCACATTGTAGGGCTTGCAGCATTGTAGGTTATTTCTCCTGCGAGCACATTGCAACACATCCAGGTTTCTCCTGTTTTAGTATTTCTATACAGTTATCGTTACGTTTAACTTATCTCTTCATGAATTGGATACGTTGTTATTTTATATCAGAGAACTGAAGGATCACAGAACCTACATTTTTGCTCTTGCAAAGGTCTGATTCTGCCATTGTATGGAAGTAAAAAACACTGCATTGTGTGAGAACAGCACATGAGAAGCTGTCCTTAAGTGTGCTTCCGCCCTGTTTGAAAATCATGCATTGGATATGAATTATTCCCACAAGAGATCTCCATAATCTTCCTATTCTAGACTTTTTTTTTAATATACTTTGATTTAAAGTCTAAATTAGGTTTAAGACATTGATAGTATGTCTCAAGCCACTTTAATAGATGAGATATGTTGATGTTGAAATGCTTGTAGAGGATTAGGAAGGCTGGGCTGTTTTCCACACATCAGTGGCTTTGCGTTACTATTAAGAGGGATGGATTAATATCAGATTTCTAGTATCTGGTTCCTTACTGATACGGCCTAATTATCCAGATAAGTGATCAGAGTTAGAAGCATGAGTAACAGTATAACTGTGAAGAATATCAGTTCAAATTGCAATGAGGTTTTAGCTGTTACAGTTTCGTTAATCAAATACAAAAATAATAAAAGGACAGAAGAAAATGTGCAGAGTGGGTAGTGCAGTATTACACAGTACGATCTCGTTTCATGCTGATAGCTTTAATAGTTATTACACTTGTTCCAATCTATTGTATCGCTTTTAAGTTGGAGACCAATTGGTGACAGAATTTTGTAGATGCTGAACATAATCGTGACTCTGGC
The DNA here is from genome assembly GCA_036426205.1 of Ascaphus truei. NCBI lineage: Eukaryota > Metazoa > Chordata > Amphibia > Anura > Ascaphidae > Ascaphus > Ascaphus truei. Next base: position 7,990 of record WSYH01006682.1, read on the forward strand.
TTGTCACCAGCCTGGCTCCGTCCTGGACTCTTCCTTCAGAGATCTGCATGGAGCTGCCGAGTTTACAGATGGCAGAGGTGAGAATAATCAAGCAATTCTTCTGGAACTCCTCAAGCAAAGGTCTCACAGCCAAATTGTTTTAATCGTGTGACAGTTCCTGATGTCTCTTTTGGCAAAACGAAATCCGTTGATTATTCTGATATAGCACTGGTGAGTTGGCGGCTCCAGACATTAGCGCAGGGGGCTCAACTCCAGTCCTCAAGCCCCCCCAACAGGTCAGGTTTTCAGGATATCCCAGCTTCAGCACAGGTGATGCAGTCGAAGACTGAGCCTCTGATTATGCCACCTGTGCTGAAGCAAGATATCCTTAAAGCCTGACATGTTGGGGGGGCCTGAGGTCTGGAGTTGAGCACCCCTGCACTAGCGGACCGGACCCTCTTCTTATTTTCCTGAACTTGCATTGGCAAAATGTTCGCGACGAAGTTTGAACAGGTGACATTTGGCTCCAGGCCATATGCATCTTTATCATAAATGGTTCATTTTGTAGCAAGTTTTCACATATTAGATCAAGCATAGATTTCTGCTTTAAAATATTACATTATTTTAAGGTTGGTATTTATTGGATCTTACTTTTCGCAAAGTAGGTGGTTTAGTGCTATCGCCAACATAGAACAGACATCATAAATATGTACAAATGTTAAATGTTCAGCATTCAGTTAGTAGTCAGGAGTATCTGATGAATGCTAGCCAATGGCAAGTCTGGCCTACTCATCAGGAGAAGAACGGTTTGGAAAGCAATTATCCACTTTAAACTGCAGGTAAATCATGTAAACACACATTTTATAGGCTATTTAAATATTGGAATGTCCTTGTGTGTGGTTGAGCAGAACTGTTAACTCCTTCACTGTTATTCTGCGATTTCTTGCATAGCCCATCTGCTATTAAGAGTTAAAAGACATGTTGTTTTGTGCTAGAACAAATACTATTAAAATAATGTCTGTTAAAGGTTCAAAATAAAAATAAAAGCTTTATTGCTGGTAGAATCTTTTGTAACTATAGAATTAAATCAGCAGTGCCATAGGCCTATTTTGAGAAGTGGATAACACTATATTAAAGTACTATCTGCTTTAACCTAAAGTTTACTCTAAATGGGTTAAAATTCCAGGCATTATTCGTCCAGTAAAATATTTAATAAATCATTATGTTTTGCGGATCTGTTAACTGGAGGGGGAAGGGGATTCATGGAGTATCTGAGGCAGAAATTGGGTGAGGAGGTTTACTGGAGAAGCAGCCACGGCAGTGGTACAGAGATATGTAACAGGAGCCCATGTGTTTGTTTGTCTTGGGGGCTGCTCTTCACCATGTACAGTGTGAAAACCACAGGGGGTACAGCCCCAGCCTCTCATTGGAGAACTCTGGAGGTGGGAGGAAAGGCTTGGTTTAGCAAAGAGGCTATGCTGGAGTGTGCCACTGGTTGACCAGTGTTTTTGGTGGGAGGGAGCCATTGGTTGACCGGTGTTATTGGTGGGAGGGTGCCATTGGTTGGCCGAGAGGTGAGCGGAGGGAGGGGAGAGGTGAGCGGAGGGAGGGGAGAGGTGACGCGAGGCAGCTGCAGCCTGCCTGGCCGCTGCCTGTTCCCCCGCCGGGGATGGAGATCAGCGGAGCGGAGGGAGAGGTGAGCGGAGTGAGGGGAGAGATTGAGCGGAGTGAGGGGAGAGATGAGCGGAGTGAGGGGAGAGATGAGCGGAGTGAGGGGAGAGATGAGCGCCGGGTGTGTGGGGTGTGTGTGTGTGGGGGGGGTGTGTGTGTGGGGTGTGTGTGCGAGCCGAGGGGAAGAGAGTGGCAGTTGGGTGACGTCACACCCACCAATCTGATTGGCCACAGGCTGAGGACCAATCAGATTCACCGCAGCTAGTACCAACCTTGGATTTTATATATTAAGATACCTTGACTTCATTGATAATAATGAAAGGTAACTCCATAAAAAAACTTTATCTCGAATAGATACACATGTAACCCATGTACAATTCAGCTGGCTATATTTTGTATTATGTGTTTGTGAGAATGTATTCTTTTGATATACCATTGTGAAGCCGGTCACTAAAAATATAATATTTAAAAAAAATATATATATATATTTTATTTCCCTGCATAGAAGAAATAGAGATTAGGCCTAATCTGTGATTTTGTGTTTATTAAGCCTATTGCTGGCCTACCTGAAACGAAAGGGGTTTAGAATTACACAGAACAAAAAGATTATTTCATGGTTTGATTTCCAGTGTCCCCAGAAAAGCTACTCTGGGGCACTGCACCTTTTAAACAGAATCCCAAATTCTGGCATTTAATTTCTGAATCTAAACATATATTTTCCTATCTGCTCTAAAACATTATTTTTGATCCTTGCCTTTATTTTATTTTTAGAATAGGTTTATGTCTTTCCCCAGCATTTTTAATTCCTTTATTGTATTCCTCTACCACCTCTGTTGGGAGGCCATTTAATACATTCTCCAACCTTTCTGTGAAGAACAACTTCCTCACATTTCTCCCGAGCCTGCCACCCTCCAGCTTGAGAGCATGACCCCTTGTTCTAGCACTTCTTTCTCTGAAATTTGCTTCCCTTCGGTTCTTTATTGAATCCCATTTTGCATTTGAAAATTTCCATCATATCTCCCTTCTCTCTTAGAGACTTCATGATGTACATTTTAGGGTCCTTCAGTCTTTCCTGATGTAGACCATTCACTGTTTTTGTAGCCCTTATTTGCACAATCTCCCATTCATTTCTGAACACAGTACTCTAGGTGCAGTCTCACTAATGATCTACAAAGTGGCATCACTCTCATTCTGCTGCTAATACAGTAGTGCTCTCTGTACAACCTACAGTAGCATCCTGCTGGCTTACCCCATTGTTTGTTACATTGCTTACCTACTTTTAAATCAGCTGAAATAATGACTCCCCGGTCCATTTTAGTATATAGAAGTTGACATTTTATCAAATGTATTCTGCCTTTGGATTTTTGTGACCCAAGTGCATTATTTTTCCGTTAAATGATAGTTGCCACACCGTTGATCTTTTCTCTAATGTACCGAAATCTAACACTGTCTTTTCAGTTTCCAGTATTTTCTCTAATATCGCCTTTAGGGACCTGGGTGCATTTGCTAAACTCCTAATCAAGCAAGTTCTACATAACTATGGCTGTGCTGTACCAGAGACCTTTTAGTGTTGGATAAATGTAATGAAATATTGGAGAGCAGGCCATAGTCAGAAGTTTAGTACATTTCAATCAGTCTCTTGCTTTCGTCAGGGAGAAAACGGAAGTCTGAAATCAAAAGATATATATATATATATATATGCAAATATAACTGTATGCTCATCTGCATTTCTTAGGCAGGTCTGCAACCCCGCCCTTCCCCATTATCACCCAGCATACAGCACTTCCACTGCAGCAAGGGATTCTGGGAAATGACATGCAAATGAGCACACAGTGTCACTTTTTATATATATATATATATATATATATATATATATATATATATCTCGCTTGTGAGCACATTCACATGTCTTTGACAGGTCTGCAACCCTGCCTTTCAACCATTATCACCAAGCATACAATGCTCCCACTGCAGCAAGGGATTCTGGGAAATGACATTCAAATGAGCACATAATGTGTCACCTTTTGCCTGGAATATCCATTCACATGGAGCCCATTTAAGGTGATGCATCGCCAGTCACACCGCTTTTAAACAGAGCATGGGACTAGCAAAGCAAGTACAAACCAATCACAGACATGTTTCAACCTTGATGGGTATCAGTGTGAGGTTGGTTTATACTTGCTTTGAAATATTTCTAGGCTGGGTAGGTTTAATTCCTAAACCCTTCCTCCATTTGGATGTGAACACCCTCAAATTAAAGCTGACAGACTGCACTTTAAGCCCATATTCATTATTTAACCGTAGCTTGAATTTATTTTGGTACACAGCTGAAATAACAAAACTTGTATCAGTGTCCAATTATTTCCGGATATATATATATATATATATATATATATATATATATATATATATAGCTCAACCCCGTTATAGCGCAATCCGCTATAACGCGAATCCGCTTATAATGCGGGTTGAGCATGGACCCCAAATTAAAAAAAAATGTCTGCACACTACATACACTCACTGCACACTGGATACACTCACTGCACACTGCACACACTCACTGCACACTGCACACACTCACAGCACACTGCACACACTCACAGAACCTGCACACACAACACCCTGCACATACTCACAGCACACTGCATACACACACTGCACACTGCATACACACACTGCACACACTCACAGCACACACACAGCACACTCTCACAGCACACTGCATACACTCCCAGCACACTGCATACACTCACTGCACAATGCATACACACACAGCACACTCTCACAGCACACTGCACACACTCACAGCACACTGCACACACAGCACACTGCACACAGCACACTGCACACACTCACAGCACACTGCACACACTCACTGCACACTGCACACACTCACAGCACACTGCACACACTCACAGCACACTGCATACTCTCACACACACTGCATACACTCACAGCACACACAGCACAGCACACACACCACACACCAAACACACACCACACACACAGCCCCCCTACCTTTGATGTCACAGCCAACCTTTGGGGGCATCGTGGGGGGGGGGGAGGAACGGTGCAAGGCTGTGGGATCGGCGCGAGGCAGGGGGGTCGGTGTGGGGATCGGCGTGAGGGAGTGGGGGCAGTGCGGGGATCAGTGCGAGGCTGTGGGGGGGACGGGAATAGGTGGGGGGATCGGTGCGAGGCTGGAGGATAGTTGCGCGGATCCGTGGTTGGATGGTGCGAAGCTGCTATGGGGAGTGCGGGGAATGCTGGGAGAACTACAGTGGCTGCTAGGGGACATGTAGGGCTGACAGCACCTCACTCCGCCTCACTCCACCCCCTCCTCCCGATCGGGCGCGGCGGCCATTTAAAAAAAAAATAGCGTGACCCCAGTTATAGCGCGGTCAGATCGGGTGGCCCCCGAGGACCACGCTATAACGGAGTTGAGCTGTATATATATATACACATATATACATACTTTCACTGCAGCAAGGGATTCTGGGAAATGACATGCAAATGAGCACACAGTGCCACCATTTGCTTCAAAACCATTTAACATGGTCCCCTATAAGCTTGCTGCATTTCACAGCGTTGAGCACAGCCTGGGTTAAGATGCATTGCCAGTAAACCCACCAACGGACAGCTGTTTCTACCTTGGTGATAATGGGGAAAGGTGGGGTTTCAGACCTGTCTAAGACATGCAAATGAGCATACAGTAATATTTCCATTTTCCATATGCTTTACTATGGAGGGTTTTTGTCACTTTTTTTACCCACCATAACTTTACTAAGTGTGGTGAAACCTATCCCTGCTTCATTTTGCAAAGCCAGTATAACCAACCCCACACTGAGGAGACCCATTAAGGTGTGTGTGTGTGTGTATGTGTGTGTGTGTGTGTATGTAGCCATGCATAATAATGACTGCATACGTCTTCCCTGTTGGCAGTAAGTCCTGGTAAGTACAGGCCTGCCCACAGTAGTTATGGAGGTTTTCCCTCACACTCTAGTGTGGTGCCCTGTGTAAGGATGGGAGTGGCTGTATGCTCTGAGTCCCTGGATAGTGACCTCAGAGATGCGCCTGCCCCCTGGAGTATAAAGGGCACAACACTGACAGTTAGTGTTGTTGTTGGTGGAGAAATAGTAACCAGAAGGTACAAGATTGGAGAACAACTTTTGTGACCCTAGTGCAGTAACTAGCGGTAGCAGAGTGATCAGTTAAGTTTGTCTACGCCATACTGTGTCCAGGGACCTGGCACAGCGGTGATCTCCCTAGGAGAAAGGGAATCCCACTTCAATACGGGAGGGCGTACCTGGCAAAGGGACAGCACGGAGAGATGTGCGGCTAGAGCCGGCAGCTGCAGGGGGCAGTCTGCTACATCCCTGTATTCAATAAAGATGTCCTTGAGAAAAAGAACCCCACTGTGTGAGTGTGAGATTACTCAACAGTGGATGGCACCAAGAAGGAGTTCCTCACCAGGACCATCTCCCTGCGGAAGCACAGATCCTGAGGAGGTGGAGGCGCTGCACATGATGTAAGTTGGACTCGTACCCACTACCTCAGCTACCTGTCCTGATGACATCCCCTAATAACACCAAGCGGGAGACTCAGGAGTCCTGTTGCTTGCAGGTGCACCACACACGCCTTGTAATGGGAGACTGGTTAGACTACACGGGCCAATATGAGATTGGGTGGGTCAGGCCAGAGGGAGCACCCGTTACACGCAATATCTGAGGAGCTAACGTTAGGGTCTGGTACATAGACAGAATATCTAAAGTATAGAAAAGGGCAGGCAAGGAAGAAAAGGGGCATACAGCCTGCCATACAAGCAATGCATTCCATTACCTCAAACAGACTGACAAGTCTAAGGATCAGAAGTCATGAAAAAATTTGCGCTTGTGATATTAATCCGACTGAAAAACGATAGAATGCGCGAAAGAGGGGATAGTCTCTGCCTCGCTCGGGGTCATGACCTGGAAATGGAGAACCCATTAACTCCAGAACTTAACTGAGCATTCGCCCTCCATAGTCCACTGTTATCGACTCACAGCAGAGTCCGGGGAAAGCGGAAGATACTCTGCGATGTAAGTTGGCAGAAAAGCTCAACCCAAAATCGCTATACAAGAGACCCCCCGGCACTGACCTAATAACCTCCGGAAAGGAAACAGCTGGATTGAAAACATAGTCTGTGTCTATATCATCAGGCATAGGGGTTAGGTAACGAAAAAACGGGAATCTTCTCGTAACCCCCCACCATGGTAAATTGTCATTATAATTATATCACAACTCAAGGAGGGGGTCTTTAGAAGGCACTGATGTGTCATCAACAAGTAGAACGGACTCCAAAAAATATCAAAAGAGACCATAAGATCAATTGGTTGAGACGGTAAAGGACGTTTTAGGTAACATCGGACCGTGCTCCCCTCTGCCTACACCACCCATCTGCATGATTCCCTCGTAGTAGTTCTAAAGACCATCTCCCAAGGACAAAGGGGTGTGGTCGGTGCCCTGCAAGCAACAGGACTCCTAGGCTAAAACTCGCTTGGATGTTATTATGGGATGCTCATCCAGAACAGTAGCTGAGGTGCTAGGGCCTCCGTAGTCCAACTTACCATCACCATGCACCTGCCCTCCCCCTCCTCCAGGATCGGTGCGTCCGCATGAAGATGTCCTGGTGAGAGAGCTCCTGTTTGGTGCCATCAACACCTGCTGAAGTATCTCACACTCACACAGTGGGTTCTTTTTTATTTTCCCCAGCGACCTCTTCTTATTGAATACAAGGGAAATGTAGAGCAGATACCTTACCCCCCTAGTCCCCTGCACTGCCGTCTCGCTAGCACCGACCAATCACTCATCCGTCCTGTCCCTTTGCCAGTGTACGCCCTGCCGGCCCTTATTCAGTGGAAGATTCGCCTTTCTTCCTGGAAGATCACCGCCGCGCTTCGTGCCAGTCCCTGGACACAGTATGGCGAGAGCAACTTCTAATGATCACTTGCCTTTAACTAGCGCTACGCTATTATACTACTGCGACTACGGGTCACAAAAGTGGTTCTCCATCCTTGTGGACCTTCTGGTACTATTTCTCCATCATCGTCAACAACAACCACACTAACAGTCAGTTGTTTTTGCCCTTTACTACTCCTGGTGCGATGCGCATCCTGAGGTCCACTATCCGGGCCTCCAAGCATACAGCCACCCCAATCCATTACACAGGGCAACTCAACACGAGGGAGTGAGTGAAAACACTCCATAACTACTGTTGGCAGGCCTTGTATTTACCACGCTATACGCCAAACAGGGAAGTGTATGCCCGTCACTTACCTATGCATGCTTACATCATTCACTCCCTCTCCGGGTATCGATACCCACCGGCCCCGCGGGATGACTAAAATGGGGTTGTACCACATTGCCCAGGAACACTGACAAAAAGAACACACAAATCAACATAGCAACACATCTCCAAAACATTGACTATAAGAATTAAGCCAGTATCATCCTCCCACTCTCACTCACCGCAGGAGAGCGCTAAAGAAACAACCAAAGCACTAACTCTAGTAGGATACATAGCAATAATAGTGCTCGAGGATCTGGGCGCTCTTCACCTCTAATCTCCGCCCACGCACTCGTTACTGTATGAATCTGGCACGGCCTTATCGCCCCAGCTCTCTCGGCGTGCTCCTCACCTACACATAGACAGTCGCCAGGTGGCGGCGGGCACCGCTGGCCTCTTCTGACGCCAGCCGCATAGGCTCCTTGCACACGGAGTCAGGTGTCCCTCGAATGCGCAGGCCTCTCGGCTCAAAGCACGCACGAGCGGCCTGCCTCGGCGGTCTCCTCAGGCTGCAGGCGCGCGCTGGGTCCGCGCCACGGCAGACCGATGGGGGAGCGTGTCCACCACATCACGGAGAGCGCGGACACCCAACACCGAGGCGCCCCCACACTAACGCCCGCCGCTGAAAAAGGCACAGCGCACTCTTTTGATGGGCTACCAACCCAACTCACCAGGCTTCTCGCGACATATCGACAACCTGGCTCTCCCTGGGACAAACCTTCTGGCAACCATAGACCGGCGCGAACACCCCCTCCCTTTTCCACACAGACCCGACCTTGCGAAGGCGCGCTAGTGGTGCCATCTCTCCTAATATACCCCTGCAAGTCACTGACTCGTTGGCTGAGCATATAACCAGGTGTTCTCAAACCATTCCTGCCCTCCTTAGCTAGTATTCCCAGACTTCCTCGTGAACTGAACCGCTTCCCTACACGCTCTCGACCCACGCGTTACCCAAACACACACCCTACTCTGCTGGCATCCCGAACTCGCGTATCAGCTTACACGACGCTCCCTCCTCCGCACTCTGGGCATTCCCGATCCTGGCATATAACCCGAGCTTAATCCTTACAACGGCACCTCTTCATACTTACCCCCTGGCTTGCTAACGGCACCATCTAACTACCGTACCTCACCCGACCCCAGCCGAGCCCATACCACTCTTCACTGGCAAAGACGTGCCCTCCCGTGCCCTTGTGGTGCTGGTGCGTTATTTCTATCCCAACCCAACTCTCACAACCCCACACCCTCCCGTCACCCTCCCTGCTGGTCGTCTCGTTTTGGTGGTGACCAACAACGACTTCCCTAAAAGCGGCATCAATGGAACAGTCACGCAACACGGAATTCTCTGTACTCCCGCTCTCAATGGCAGATACCACTTGTGCAATATACACTCGCGCCCTATCTTCCATACCCTCAGCAATTGAGAGCTCACCCTATGCTCAGCCACTGTATCCCTTTTATGCTCCCCCTCTCCCACTATCAGACTGGAATATCAGTTTGGAGCCATCTCTCGCCTATTCTCCTCGATCTCCTCCTCGAATTAGAAGGTTCATGAGGACATAAGACGGGAATCAACCTCACTCGGGCTCCTAATACTTCGCCGCAATAGGCCCGTCAGCAGCCCGACATTGACCTGGTCAAACCAATCCTTGCCCGCCCCGCAGCTCCTGGGCCCAACAACAACACTGACCAGAGGTTCAAACTTTCTACTGGATCATACCCAACCCTGCGTACCCCTGAGGAATAATAGGCTGCCTAAGCCGAGCCCCTTACCCTTAGGGCCCTAAGGGTATGACTCAATCGGCCAAAGTCAACCGGCAGCCCCCAGTGATCAACCACCCACAACCACCTTCTCTCTAAAAAAACCGATACGGTCGAACCATCGATACAATAGACCCTCGTACAATGGGGCCACAACCCCACCTAGTTTCCTTCGTTTCCTCGAGCTATGATCGGTACTCTCTTACTATGAACTCCTCACAGCCCACCAGAAGACACCCCGATTTACCTTCCGCATCTCTCATTAACCCTTTAAACTGAGAGGGTATTTCGTACGGGTAAATACTACATCGCCACTAGGGCAATCAGCTTGATTAAACCGACACTTGCCTAGACATACCTCCCCTCCCCATCCGACCCGCATCATCCGCGTACCCAGTCCAGCTTCCAGTCCCAGATCATCGGAAGGCCCCGTTGACCCCCCTTACACCCTAAGCTGAACTAGTCACCCACAAAGAAAATAGTTGCGGTACGCGGGCTTTAACTAGGCCTTGGCTAACCGCTTGTGTGGACGGGTTTGGCGACGGACTCGAACAGTAAGATACTGGACAGGTTTCGACCGGCTCAATCCATGAATACCTTCGCAACGTCGCCACAAAGTCATCTTTTATCTCACAGCGGAACTCTCTGGGGTTGCAGTTCAAACGATCCGATCCCCTGTATTAGGGGATCGTTTCCCCGCTGCTTGACCTCAGATAACGGCACCATCATCCCATTCTCCCACTCGTGGCCTCCCTTGTTCCGCGAACTCACCATCCGTGCAACAAACGCACGTGCCTCTGCGACGCCATCTTGAGACATGAATCCCCCAACTCGGAATCTCTTCCTCACCAGGAAACACCGGCACGCCCATACTGCCTTGCGCCGCTACATCCCCTCTGGCCTCTGCGAACTCGCCGTTCCTCCGAACTCGTTCCCCGCCCCCGATTCTCAAACAGCACGCTGTCTTATGGACTCCTACCTCGCGGGGTCGGTTGATCGAACCCGCCTCTCCAATCCCCCTAGTCACCACGGGCAGTGGGGCTCCTGCGATCGGGTGGTCGCCAGCGTAACAGAGACACTCGACTTCCGCGTCCCATACCACAGGATTTCATCCCTCCATGGCGTCCAACGATATACAGTCTCGTCTCGAGATACTGTCTTACTCGGCCAGCCTGCACACTCCTTCGTCCGAGACTCTTCCATTTGCAGTTCGGTCCGAGACTACAATCCCAGTAGAACCAACCTGTGTCAGCTCCTGCGGTTCGGATCAATTCCTCCGATGTGCTGAGTTTCTCTATCGGAAGCAACCAACATGGCTCCGAACCCTCCGGGACGCGTCACTGCTTGTTCCAGAGAGCGCCCGCGGGTCTTCTCTTGGGAAATCGGGACTTCCCGTCCCATATCCCACCAGTTTGCACCGGTAAGAATGTGGTCCTTGGCCACATGTACTGCAGTCCTCCCGCAGTGGGGGGCACGGCCCTATGCGCTCCTCACAAAGGCTCCGCCCGCAGTCTGCACATTCAGGCAAAGAACGAGCGCCACAGTCTCCACACCCTCCACAACGGACTATACAGAAGCCTCCTGGCGCCGAATATAGGTGAACTTAAAACTCACAGACCTGGTCCACTCTTGTCACAGCTTCAGCCTCTTTACCAGCCGGAGGCAACTCTGTCTCAGAGTTCGATACTGGTCAATCTGGCTCTTCGCAACTGAAAGGGCATGGGCTGATGTAGCACCCTTCCTCTCATTTTCTCTGTCGACATCCGGTGAAACCCGGCAAACCCTCCCCCTGTGAAAACTAGGGGATGTCCCCATAGACTTTAGCTGACCCAGCACAGGCGCGCAGTGAGTCCTGTAGTCCATGTCAGCTGCTGCGGTCTCCAGCTTTCGCACCAACGTCCTCAGCGGGGGGTGGATTTTTCTGGTTTGCGCTCCAATCTAGGCCGAACCTTTAGACAGACTGCAAAGTTCAAAGACTTTCTGCACATGCCACACGACGGCGTCACCGGGGAAGCCCGGGAACCGCCCTCTGGTAAGCACTTGTGCCCTTCTGTCATTGACGCATCGTCCCTAAGGCTTGTTTGTATAATACTGGGGTATAACAAAGGTCCATTTCGCTCTTCCCATCTCGCAAGGACGATCATCCGCACTATTCTCGGGGTATCCTTCCACAAGAACAAGCAGGCAACAATCCGCTCAAAGCCACGGCTTTCACGCCATGCCCAACAACTCACAAAAGAGTTCGCTGCGTAACCTTAGTTCTTCGTCCACCGTCACAGTTCAGATGCGTCTGGTCTTCCCTGCCTCTGCACCGCAATCCTGGACCTTCGGCTCTATGCAGATCCGCCTTTTGTTGGTTTCTCTCGCTCCGCCATCCTGGATCCTTCTCGTTCTTAACAGATCCGCCATTCTGACAGTCTCTCGTTTATCGCTTGAACACCGCCGATTTCCCTGTACGTGGACATCTCCGCTTCCATGCGGGGCAGCTACCACATCTGTACAATAAACATGCTTGTGCACCACCAACACCTGTGTACCTAAAAACGTAGATCTGGATCTCGTGTTTCACTACCGGAACATCCGCTAGTCTCCTCGTTCTTGTCTACTGTTAACGCTTTCTCCATCCGTGCTCCTTGTAACGATCTTGGATGGAGACTAGAGTACTCTGGCGCTCTTCCATGCAAGATACTTTGGGGCGTCACCCACTTTATCGATAGCCTAGTGACCGGAACCCGTCCAGAATTCCTGCTCTCAGTTACCAGTTTATCCCGTAGGCGGTCCCCCCTGCCTACCTAAGTCTACGAGAACACAATAGCCCCCGGCTCCAGAACTCACTACCCCTTACGGATCCCAAGGCGTTCTCATTGCCGCCACACACAGCTCCACAGCTCTCTCCCTGAACTATACCCTAGGCCATCCGTCCCACCAGTCCACCAGTGCAGCACAACTTCTCTCTTCATCCTAATGTGTGTCCCTAGCAAAAGACCTGTCCTGTTGACAGGCATCTCAGCAGCGCCTCACTCCAATGCCAATATGAGATTGGGTGGGTCAGGCCAGAGGGAACACCCGTTACAATTGGAGGCGCTGCTGAGATACCTGTCAACAGGACAGGCTTTTGCTAGGCACACATTAGGAAAGAGAGAAGTGTCTGCTGCCACTTTGTGCTGCGTGGGACGGAGCCAGGGGTAGTCAGGGAGATGCTGGAGATGCATGCCGCAAAGACGCCTTGGGATCCGTTAGGGGTTAGTGAGTCTGGAGCCGGGGGCTATTGCTGTTCTAGTCGCCTTGAGGTAGCGCTAGCGGGGGACGCCTGAAGGGGTAAACTGGTAACTGAGAGCAGGAATTCTGGAAGGGTCCGCACTAGGCTAACCAAAAGTAGGTCGACGCCCAAAGTACTGCATGGAAGAGCCAGAGTACTCTAGTCTCCATTCCAGATCGCTTACCAAGGAGCACACAGCGCAGCAAGGTAGGGGTGTGTGGAAAGGCCAGGTTACAGCAGGTATAGGTCCAGAAGGAGTCCCAGGGGAGGAGCCATAAAGCCCAGCAGCCTGGCTGAGTTTGGTGGTAGCCATCAAAAGAGGCGCTGTGCCTTTAAGAGGCGGGAGCGCCTCCGTGTGGCCGCGCCTCCGTGAGGCAGTACCATCGGCTGCGTGCGCGGACCCACGCCCTGCTCTGAGAGCAGAAGAGGAAGGAAGATGTGTGCGCGCGCGCGCATAGATGGAAAAGCTGACGGCGGCTTGCCTCCGGAGTCCACGTGTGCCGCGGGAGACCCAAATGGAGCTGCAGGTAAGTGAGGAGCACGCCGAGAGCGGCGTGGCTCCAGAATCCTCACAGCGTTGCACTGATTCTCACACTCTCATTAGCACATGCCTGCACCTTCATTTCTAGACATGTCAAGTTTTAAGCACTTACAACCGCACTCAACAGTATTTACGCAAAAATCCATCCGGACACAAAGAGTCCATGTCCGATGAAAGACAGACATCCATTATCAAAGGAACCTCTTGCTCACCCGCCACCCAGACCCCCCCTTCCCTCACTCCCACATGGCTGTCTGTATATATTGTTTTTTATCTCTGACTATAACTATTAAGTTTGTTAAACTTACAATATCTTCAGTATAAGGCTGCGTACATAGATAGGCAGACCGCGCGGACACGTCCACACGCTGAGCGATCAGACTGCCTAAAGGCAGTAATCGGGTCTATACAGTTAAAACTGATTTATCGCGCAATAGGGCGGTCACGTGAGCCATTCGCCCAATGTGTGTCTATGGACGCAGCCTAACTGTTGTTTTTTACTAGGACTATGGTGGGGGCTGAAGTCTCCCACCCCTCTTTTTTCTGCACCCTCACCCTTCCCCTATGTTATCTAAAAAAGAAATAAAAAATAGTTTGAAACAAAAAAAAAAAAGACAGACATCCAGTAACACTATTTGCAAAAGAGTAAGAGGCAGAATCTCAGAGCTGCAAGATCACTGATCTGTGTGGTCAGACACGGAAGCCCCAAGGAAAAGCGTCAGAAAGGATAAGATGAATTATGTGAATAGATAGTAAATAAGAGATTTGGGTGATAGTGATGTGCAGGGCCGCGGACATAGGGTGGAGAGCCAGGACAAGTGTCCGGGCCCAGTGGCTGCGGGGGGCCCAAACGGCTAGAGCTGGAAGTTGGGCCGGGCCAGAGGTCAGGCACAAGTTCTGTGTCCGGCTGCCGTGCCTCTGATTGCCACGCAGGCCTCTCTCCTTTGCCGGGCCTTTTCCCCGCCGGTACGCGCCAGAAGCCAGGCCGCCCGGAAGTCAGGCCCAACTTCTGTATCTGTGCGTGGATCCCATTCGTAACATGGACTCCCCCGCAGCGCGACCATGGCAGACACTGTCCCCAGCACCGCAGACTTTTGCTTTGCGCTGGGGGCAGTAAGTCTCGCTACATCTGGATCAAACAAATGGACCAATCACAGCCACCGTGCTTCAGTTCTTGTGTGGCTCCCCCCACCCGGCACGGAACAGTTTATGAAACAATAATGTGGAAAATAACTTATATTATCAATAACAAACAATCACGGTGGCATGTGCTTTAGTTATTGTAGACGACTGAAGAAGTTGTTGTACAAATTACAACTTAATGTGCAGAAAAATTATAAACCTAAAAAAACCAAACACAAGCCAAGAGAGTATGTTTAAGTAGAAGTGCTCGCCTGTAAAACGTAAGTAGCTCAGGGCCGTTTTATTCATTGAGACATCCTGCAGTGCCATCTACTGGTGTTAACCAGAACAACCTCATTTAAATACCAGTATTATTATTATTATTTTAGGCATACAGTAGGTTACATTCAATCTAAATATTAGTATGGCTAATTATTTAAATGTGCTGGATACACAAAGCATAGTAATATGTAAGCAACCTTGTTTGGGGGAAATTATGAAGTTTGTGTTTGACCCGGTTATTGCAATTACATTGACTTTATATTTAGAGGTCATTGTGCTTTTGAGTCATACAGTATATGATTTATGTTTATTTAATGGTAGCCATATTCCGGTACTGATTACAAATTGGGGAGAAACTCACCTCTGTTGATCCAGATAGTTCATGTACAGAATGAACTGATAGATGACCATAAGTTCAATAGAAATGGATTTATTGTAAAATACTGTTTACATTAAAAAAGCAATCCACCTATACAAACCTCTATTTTTTGGGGGAGTATTGGAACCAAGGGGTCCTCCATAGGTGAACTGCACTACTTTCAGCTCCCGGGACCCCCTGTTTCCAGAGATACAATAGTTACTGGTGAAGTTGCCGGCATCACATCCTGTTATTTCAAGGGAATTTAAATGGCCATACAACAGGAAGCCACAACCAATGATTTTGCAGCTTCTTATTGGCCCGAGAATTGTCATTTTGTCATTTTGTTTCCCCTAAAGGGAGATTTAAAATCAGCAACTTCACCAGTAAGTATCTATGGAACCAGAGGGGGTGGGAGGGGCATTTGGCTCAGGGGGGATCCCCTGTTTCCATCCTGTAAAAAAATGGGGGCTAATAAAACTCCCGAATAGGAGCAACTGCTCCCTTAAATCTAACGGGGTCCTGGTAATCTATATTTCAACAGCAAAAGATTGCAGTAAGAAGTCACCTGTTTAATATGTAAAACTTGTTATTAAATGTAATTCAAGGGTGCCTCAGAAGGCTTCCTAAAGGGAAAAGAATGTATAATGTGATTTCAGTGTATTGTTCACTAAATATTTGGCATTTTAAATGCTGTCATTCTAATGGATAGCATGGTGCACTGTGTTTACAATGCTTTAAAACAGGGGTGCGCAAATTGGGGTCTGCCCCCCAGGGGGGGCGTGAGCTTTTCTGGGTGGGGGGGGCACTCTCTTCCCCAAAGCATTTAAATTGAAGGCCGGGGGATCGTGCGAGGCCTCTGTAAGTGCCCTTACCTGGTCTCCGACAGCTTCTGGCGACAACGCGACGTTACATGAAGTCAGAAACGCCGGAGACAAGGTAAGGCTGCGGTCCCCAGTGCGCACAAGCACCGGCCCCCCAGTCACTCAGGGCCGAGTACATGCGTCGGCGCACATTCAGCAGCCGCGCTGTACTGCAAGATTACACACACACACAAAAAAATTGTGTGTGGAACTTGCGACGGAGCCGTGGCCACGCCCCCACCGGCGGTCCAGCCAATGAGGGCGAACCAGCCGCGTGAGGTCATGGCCACACCCCCGCAAACCCCCCCCCCACCATGCCCCCTCCCATCGCAAACCTCTCCCTCCCCCCCCCCACCCCGGGGGGGGCGCGGTGTGCCCCCCCCCCCCCCCCCCCCCCCCCTGCCGGGCGCGCGTGCACTGGGGGGCAGGACAGGCAGGGGGGCGCAGTGGAAAATGTTTGCGCACCCATGCTCCAAAATATACTTTATACCCATATCTGTGATATTGTCGTTTTCTGTCTGTGTTTAACTTCCGGGGCCACACATATCCCTGTTAGTATTTTCCTTTAGTGGGTATTCTCCCAAGCTTAATGTGCTGTGTACCCGACGGTGATCTTTTCTTTTTTTTTCCTTTTTCTTTTAAACCTCTTTTAAGAAAATGAAGTTAATTCCTTTTAAATAGTAGTTTTAGTGGGTAGGAGGTGATGAACCAAACTTAATATATTAAATCTTAACTTTATCGAACAAACAATCAATCTAATAGACGTGTCTCGTGTTCAATTTATCTGAAGTTGCGCCTGGCTAATCCTTCGTACCATTATACTGTATATTACTTTCCAGTATTTCTGCCCAGATTTCTCTATTAATTATAAATTGGCTGTTTTCTAGGAATATTTTCCAATGCTTACTCAACATCATCATTTACTCAGCCTAACCATTTTAAACAGGTCTAGCATTTTACGCTCTACTAGTTCCAAAGTTGGCAGCTGTTTCTCAATCCATTTTAGGGCAATGCATCTTTTGCCGATCAGAAGGATCGTTTGGATTAGTCTAAAATGTCTGATTTTATCAGCCGTCCCCCCTGTTCTGCTCCCAATAGCAGGTTTATGGGAGCTATGCTGTATTTTATTTGGTAAATGTTATCTATGAAGTCAATTACCATGCTCCAGAGATCTTGTATCCGGGGCATGTCCAGAACAATCAAGCATCTTTCCCAGAGCACTTAGTGCAATCTCCCTTATGCTGGTGTAGCCATGTATCCTTTTTGGCTACTAATCTGCCCTACCTAACACATAAACCCTGGTACCAGTGCAGGCAGTGTTAGGGTTAATCTGGGGTTTCCCCTGCAGTAAGCAGATCCCTTGAGTGACAAGGGGGTGGGACTAGGCCTGTGTTCTGCCCTATCAGATGCTCAGACCTAAGACCCTCCTCCTGGGTACCACCTACATTTAGGGAGTGTGGTGGTGGACAAATACGCTCCTTCAGGGGAGTGGGATACTACCCCCTATTCCACCAGGGGATAGGGGAGGAGATGAGGATCGACCCTTGGGGCCTCAAGCCTCCTGGGTTGAGTCATGGGACCATCCATAAGAGGGAGAAGAGTGCATCCAGTTATATGCTGTATTCGCTGTTAAAGAATAAAACCGTTCCAGTTTTATATATTCCGGCCTAAGACTGCAATTAATCGGGGGGAGTATCAGTAGAGAGTTCTCCTGCAGGGATTGCATCTACTACTACTGAAGCCTGCTGGAGATGGAGGAGCCGTATCCGTGAGAAAGAACCAACCATCACCCAAAAGCCTGTCCTGTCTTCCCTACTAACACCGGCGGAAACTCAGCGCTTCTGTGAGCCAACAGGTAACCAGCACAACACACCCTGTAATAGCGTAATCTCCCAGAGGATGGGGGAAAACCTGTTACACTGGTCTGAAAATGTTGCTTGGCTGCCAGGTGCTATATATGCCATGTGTATAATTGTAATTCGTGCTTCTCGCCAACATAAGGACTGGGTGCTTTTACAGGTATTTATTAACCCCTTGATTACTATTTCATGACTTTCTATTTCTGGAATGTTTTTTTTTCCAACTGGGCCCACGTCCCTACAATGAGTGATTCATCGGCCTTGGGAGTTGTTAGTTGGTATATCCTATTTACATTATTTTTTTTGTCACTTTTAATGTGGAGTCTAGGACATTGATATAGATAACAGATGACATGACCTAAGGATCGCAGGAGAGAAGAGAGTTTTTGGCTATTAACTCTATTACAGGCAGTCCTCGGTTATCCGACGCAATGCGTTACTCAAAATGGCGTTGGATAGCGAAACGTTGTAAAGCGAAACACGTTTTCCCATAGGAACACTGTTTAAATGAAAGGTTCCGTTCCTTAAGGCATTTTTAACACTAAAATACACCAAATATTTTATGCAGGCAATAAGATATGCAGCACACACATACATTATATAGTGTATATACTGTATTATATATATATATATATATATATATATATATATATATATATTTATATACTTAGGTTTTTTAACGTTACTGTCAATTAATAAAGTTATTTTAAATTAATCACCAAATCACACTGAAACAGAGTGCTATCAATAGGGGTTCTGTCTGTCTATTTGTGCATAGAAATAAGATATCCTAGCAAATATCTTTCTAGGTTAATGGTTATCTTGTATACTGTGAAGTGTACAAGCTCCTGTGTAAGTTTGTGGGAAGAAGGGAGGGGTGGGGGCTTCTTCAGCTGTGGGCTACAAACATGCGCTGAATTGTTTTTTAGTTTCAGTTCCTCATTTTCCTTGCAATTCCTTTATATTATATCCCTAATATAGTCATAGGAATTTTATTTACTAGTGATCCCTGACCACTGTTCCAGAAATTGGCCAATATGAGATTGGGTGGGTCAGGCCAGAGGGAGCACCCGTTACTTAAAAATCCTACCGTCTTCAAAACAAATACTTATATGTGCTTGAATTTTGAGCAGTTATACTTGTGATACTCCTGCTTCAAACACCCCTATCTGAGTTTTAAAATATACATGACATTTACCATGGTGGGGGTTAAGGAATTAACTTTAGTTAAACCCCTATGCCTGATATAACACATGACATGTTTACATCCAGCTTTTTCCTTTCAGGAGGTAGGTCAGTGCGGGTCTTCTTGTTATACATTGTGGGTATGACAAAACATAGAGTGTATATCAGATTTCAAGAATACTTGTCGCACATGATACTTTGGGAAAATGCTCAGTTAAGTTCTCTTAAGGTCTCCTATTTAAAGGTCATGCACAGAGCAAACTATCCACTTTCTATCTTCACTTTTCAGCTTTCACTTCACTACTCTGATCCTTAGCACTTGTCAGTCTGTGAGTTTATGGAATGACTTGCCTTGTATTGAAGGCTGTATGCCACTTACTTACTGCCTAAATATATATTATGTATATACAAATCTACACTGCACCAACCTTTGCCTTAACACTGTTCTACTTTTAATTTAGGATGCACATGAGATCCATATTACCAAGGGCAGGATTATTCTTTGAGTGGATATTGAGGCGCACAGTGACTCATGTTCATAAAATAGAGGGAATAAACCAGAACATAGTACATCTCTGTGATAGAGGAGGTCAGAGAGAATGGGACTAATACTATTCACACTAGGTGAGTACATAGTGAACAACAGAAGTAACAATGAGTGTTTCTAATGAAAACACTGGAAGATTGTTCCAAATAGCTTTAGAAAGATGGAGCAGAACAACACATTGGTATAAATCTATGTTTACTAGAGTCACATAGGTGTTATGCTGCACTCACGAGAGGTCTCATGAACATAAGCCTTTTGGGTCATTTGTATAAGGCACACCCCGTCTCTCATGGCAAGACATGACAAGGCCGCCTTGTCTCTCATTTAGCAGAGGGGAATACGGACACTGTCAGGGAGCACCGCAGGTTCTCCTCCTCGCTAATCCAGCCGTATCCATCCTTGCCCATATCAATAGGAAGGATCAGGATTGGCGTGTCCCTTTTTTGAGTATGTGATATTGTATGTTTTCAGTATGTATACATGTATGTTTGCATATTTGTAGATGTGTATGTATGTCTGTGTTTATGTTTACATGAATGGTTGTGTTATGTGTATGTGCATGCGCGCGTGTATCTATGCTTATGTATGTGTATATATATATGTATATGTGTGTATATATATATATATATATATATACTGTATATACTGTATATACTGTATATATATATACTGTATATATATATATATATATATAGATATATATATATATTGTGACAAACGCCCCCCTTTTGTAGTGCTGACGCCTGTCTGGGTTCTTCCCGACACAGTCTTCTAGGGTTATTTAATACAAAAACAGGATCATGCAAAGTATTAAGCTGCTTAACTCAGGCTTCTGCCTGCTTTATTTTCATCCAAGTAAGGTACTGCAGCTTTAACATGTGTAGGTTAGAGGTACTCAGATACTTTCATTCAGCAGTTCACTCATTTCAGTGTTACAGTATTTCCCACACTGTTATTTCAAGTAAAAAGAAACCAAATGATATAAACAAAATCCTATCCCTTTCAGGGATCTAACTACACATCAGAATCAGTCTCTCTAACAGCTGCTGGCCAACTAACCTGGTCCCCCAGCTTAAAACAATGCCCTCTCATTTAGGGTCACTTAGATACAGCACAGTCTTTAGCAACAGCAGTAAACATTTGTTTGGTCTTATCTGTTCGTGGTGGGAACTCGGTCCCGTGTCCAGGCAAATCCTCTGGTACTGTGATACTTGGAGGGGCCGTCAACCCCGAAACTGGAAACAGGGGAGCAGCGATACCCCCAGCCTCCAGGCTCTAAGGAGAGAGAGTGAAATGCAAAACCTCCCTGCTCTAAATACCTGTGCATGTGATTAGAAGAGCAGGTGAGGGAGAACTAGAGCCATTGTAATCTGTGGTCTGGATTTTCCATCCAGCTGCCTGAGTTAATGGGAAGCTGTGGAACGGATCATTAACTATTCCTGCACTTTCTGCTCTAAAATGGGGCAGAAAGCTGCCTAACATCTTTGGACTATGTCACATATCCCCCTCCCCAGCTCACACCTACTGGGGTGAGCGGCCATGGACCTCACTGGGGTGAGCGTCCTACCTGGAATACTTGAGCTAACTCCTCAGTACAACATTAAGTATTCACATGACACGAATATTAACTTTTTTTTTTCTCCAGGCAATTATGGACAATAGTTTTTGTCATAAGAGACTATACTTGGCAAACATATTTTGTTGCTCTATATTAGGGAACTATTTTGAAAAATAAATGTCTAGCACACATTCTTACAACCCAGGATATGCTAAATATATTCAGAAAGCCAGACAATTTCTATTACCTCCCTGGGTTTTTCTACTCTAGAATATGAATCTCATATATTTACCAACAAAAAGGGCCTTCAACCCTGTATATTAATTTGTAGTTTAGCTACATTTTCAACACAGAGAACCAATATAACATTGTAATATTGACAAAATGCTTATTCTAGAGGCCTAATATACTTTAACTACAATAGCTTATTTGCATAGTTAAGTGTCCGTGACATAGTCCACACGTGTAATAACAAAAAAAATATATCGGTCAATCCCCAAACACATTTTTTTTTCTCTTTGACTTCCAGTCCATTACGTTTCCTGACTTTATTTCATAGGCTGCTGCAACCTGCAAATGACTGGACTGTTTCTTTAGCTTCTGACGGAACTCTGGGGCCGGATAGTCTTTGTCTTTATATTGTGGCCCAGAGTGGCGAGATCCGGAAAAATTCAAGGCCAGCGTTGACCTTCGTCGCTTTTGCTTTGCAACCTTTGAACCTTTATGGTACTTCTTACTGCCATGTATTTTCTCACGACCATCACTCTCAGAGATTTGGGATTTCCCCTCTGGGGCAATTATATGGTACTTAGAAGATGAAGCACTGATTACCTTGATGGGGCTCTCACTAACTCCGGCTGTACCCTGTGGCATTTTACCTTTGCAGCCAGCAGGCATGTAGTCTTGGGCCTCTCTTTCCTGAGGCCTACATTTATTCAGGCGGAAGTACCGCTGGATAACCAGTGACGCATTTCTCAGGGTTTGATAGCGAATCCTGTTCTGTGTCATCCTAGTCAGAGACTGGATCTTTATAGTTGCTCCTTTCATAATGAGGAACCTGTTTCGTACCATGCGGGCACTGTAGAATGATTGAAGAACACAGGCTGCTTTATTCCGGCGATTAAACTGACGAATTTTCATCCCTCTGTAGGCAGCCTGTAGGATGATAGTTGCGGCGCGTTTACGCCGATAATTTTCTCTTTCCCTTCTTCCTTGGATAAGAGCTTTGCAGTGCTTCTGAATTATTCTAATGCTTTTCTCCTTTTTCAAAACGTTAAGTTCCTCCACGAGAGAATTCTGTTTTGTGCATACATGTCGCAATTCTGTTCTCAGAGCGTCCATTTCTTCCTGGTGCTGGCTCTGAGTGTGCATCAATGCATTCTGTAGTGCTTCCTGCACTTCTAATTTTTCCTGAGTCAACTGTTTCTTTACTTTTTCTGCTTGGTCAGTCAAATCTGAATTTTCCAATTTCAGAGTCTCGTTTTCTTGCTTTACAGTCTCTAACTCAGTCAGGGCAATCTCATGGGTTTGCTTCAACATTCCCAGCTCTGTGTTCAGACCGTGGCCCTCCAGGCGTGAGTTTTGCACCTCTGTGCTGAGCGCGTGAACCTCTTGTAGAGCCTTCCCGTATTTCTGTTTTAGGATAGCAATTACGGTGTTGGCCTTTTCCAGACTAGTCGTCACCTCTTCCAGCTCACTCCGTAAGAGAGACTCTGTTTTCTTCAAAGCCTCGTACTCCTGTAAAGCTGGAAGTATACACCTCTGTAATTCGGCGTTCGATTCTCGCTCTTTCATCCAACATTCTCGCTCCTTCTTGCTCCATTCTCGCTCCTTCACCAAACCTTGCCACAGGACTTCATATTTATGGCGGGCAGCTTGGAGTGCAGAAACCAAAGCCTCTTTATCCTGGTTCAAGGATTCAGCTTCCCTTTGTTCCTCCTTTTCCTTTGCCACTGTTCCCGTGACATTTCTGCCGGTCACTCCGGTCTGCAGCACATCTTGGCGCCTTTCTGACGCATGTCCTGACAGCTCAGGTTCAAGTGGCTCGGTCACTTCCCCTGTGACTTGAGGAACAGTTTTCTTTTTCTTCTTCTTTCTTTTTGCTTTATTAGCTCCAGAGATATCAGTGGTACTGGGCACACGCTCACTGGTATCAGCTTCCACATCTTGCTTGCACTCACAGGGCGTTGCTTGCTTTTGCAGCTGTTTGTCTTTGAAAATTTTGGGACACACATCTTCCATGTGACCTACTTCACGACAGGCCCAGCATACTAAATTCATCTGTGGGTACGGCTCTCCTCCCGGGGCCACATACGAGTCGTCATCATTATCGTATGGCCTGAAGGGACACTGTTTTTCAAGATTACGTGCATTGCAAAACAAACATTCCACGTCGGCCATTTTAGAAACCCGGCAGAGACAATTTGCTAGCTGCAATTTCACTCACTTCAGCAACTTACATACAGCACTTGCTAGCTGCAAATTCACTCACTTCAGCAAAAAGGCATTAGCTTTACAAGCTTTTTCCTTCAGCAAAAAATTTTGGTTTTCTGTTTGGGTTCAGGGTGCTATTGCATCCACACTTCGCACATTTTCTGTGTATGCTAGAAGCACAACTGATATACACAGTGGGACAGACTTCACTCATAGCATCTGTACTTTAGTTCAGCTGGGCGGCCATTTTAAAGCCCCGCATTTATTTGCAAACCCACAGACTTTTTAGTGTCTGCCCGCATTCTCCACCATATGTGACAAACGCCCCCCTTTTGTAGTGCTGACGCCTGTCTGGGTTCTTCCCGACACAGTCTTCTAGGGTTATTTAATACAAAAACAGGATCATGCAAAGTATTAAGCTGCTTAACTCAGGCTTCTGCCTGCTTTATTTTCATCCAAGTAAGGTACTGCAGCTTTAACATGTGTAGGTTAGAGGTACTCAGATACTTTCATTCAGCAGTTCACTCATTTCAGTGTTACAGTATTTCCCACACTGTTATTTCAAGTAAAAAGAAACCAAATGATATAAACAAAATCCTATCCCTTTCAGGGATCTAACTACACATCAGAATCAGTCTCTCTAACAGCTGCTGGCCAACTAACCTGGTCCCCCAGCTTAAAACAATGCCCTCTCATTTAGGGTCACTTAGATACAGCACAGTCTTTAGCAACAGCAGTAAACATTTGTTTGGTCTTATCTGTTCGTGGTGGGAACTCGGTCCCGTGTCCAGGCAAATCCTCTGGTACTGTGATACTTGGAGGGGCCGTCAACCCCGAAACTGGAAACAGGGGAGCAGCGATACCCCCAGCCTCCAGGCTCTAAGGAGAGAGAGTGAAATGCAAAACCTCCCTGCTCTAAATACCTGTGCATGTGATTAGAAGAGCAGGTGAGGGAGAACTAGAGCCATTGTAATCTGTGGTCTGGATTTTCCATCCAGCTGCCTGAGTTAATGGGAAGCTGTGGAACGGATCATTAACTATTCCTGCACTTTCTGCTCTAAAATGGGGCAGAAAGCTGCCTAACATCTTTGGACTATGTCACATATCCCCCTCCCCAGCTCACACCTACTGGGGTGAGCGGCCATGGACCTCACTGGGGTGAGCGTCCTACCTGGAATACTTGAGCTAACTCCTCAGTACAACATTAAGTATTCACATGACACGAATATTAACTTTTTTTTTTCTCCAGGCAATTATGGACAATAGTTTTTGTCATAAGAGACTATACTTGGCAAACATATTTTGTTGCTCTATATTAGGGAACTATTTTGAAAAATAAATGTCTAGCACACATTCTTACAACCCAGGATATGCTAAATATATTCAGAAAGCCAGACAATTTCTATTACCTCCCTGGGTTTTTCTACTCTAGAATATGAATCTCATATATTTACCAACAAAAAGGGCCTTCAACCCTGTATATTAATTTGTAGTTTAGCTACATTTTCAACACAGAGAACCAATATAACATTGTAATATTGACAAAATGCTTATTCTAGAGGCCTAATATACTTTAACTACAATAGCTTATTTGCATAGTTAAGTGTCCGTGACATAGTCCACACGTGTAATAACAAAAAAAATATATCGGTCAATCCCCAAACACATTTTTTTTTCTCTTTGACTTCCAGTCCATTACGTTTCCTGACTTTATTTCATAGGCTGCTGCAACCTGCAAATGACTGGACTGTTTCTTTAGCTTCTGACGGAACTCTGGGGCCGGATAGTCTTTGTCTTTATATTGTGGCCCAGAGTGGCGAGATCCGGAAAAATTCAAGGCCAGCGTTGACCTTCGTCGCTTTTGCTTTGCAACCTTTGAACCTTTATGGTACTTCTTACTGCCATGTATTTTCTCACGACCATCACTCTCAGAGATTTGGGATTTCCCCTCTGGGGCAATTATATGGTACTTAGAAGATGAAGCACTGATTACCTTGATGGGGCTCTCACTAACTCCGGCTGTACCCTGTGGCATTTTACCTTTGCAGCCAGCAGGCATGTAGTCTTGGGCCTCTCTTTCCTGAGGCCTACATTTATTCAGGCGGAAGTACCGCTGGATAACCAGTGACGCATTTCTCAGGGTTTGATAGCGAATCCTGTTCTGTGTCATCCTAGTCAGAGACTGGATCTTTATAGTTGCTCCTTTCATAATGAGGAACCTGTTTCGTACCATGCGGGCACTGTAGAATGATTGAAGAACACAGGCTGCTTTATTCCGGCGATTAAACTGACGAATTTTCATCCCTCTGTAGGCAGCCTGTAGGATGATAGTTGCGGCGCGTTTACGCCGATAATTTTCTCTTTCCCTTCTTCCTTGGATAAGAGCTTTGCAGTGCTTCTGAATTATTCTAATGCTTTTCTCCTTTTTCAAAACGTTAAGTTCCTCCACGAGAGAATTCTGTTTTGTGCATACATGTCGCAATTCTGTTCTCAGAGCGTCCATTTCTTCCTGGTGCTGGCTCTGAGTGTGCATCAATGCATTCTGTAGTGCTTCCTGCACTTCTAATTTTTCCTGAGTCAACTGTTTCTTTACTTTTTCTGCTTGGTCAGTCAAATCTGAATTTTCCAATTTCAGAGTCTCGTTTTCTTGCTTTACAGTCTCTAACTCAGTCAGGGCAATCTCATGGGTTTGCTTCAACATTCCCAGCTCTGTGTTCAGACCGTGGCCCTCCAGGCGTGAGTTTTGCACCTCTGTGCTGAGCGCGTGAACCTCTTGTAGAGCCTTCCCGTATTTCTGTTTTAGGATAGCAATTACGGTGTTGGCCTTTTCCAGACTAGTCGTCACCTCTTCCAGCTCACTCCGTAAGAGAGACTCTGTTTTCTTCAAAGCCTCGTACTCCTGTAAAGCTGGAAGTATACACCTCTGTAATTCGGCGTTCGATTCTCGCTCTTTCATCCAACATTCTCGCTCCTTCTTGCTCCATTCTCGCTCCTTCACCAAACCTTGCCACAGGACTTCATATTTATGGCGGGCAGCTTGGAGTGCAGAAACCAAAGCCTCTTTATCCTGGTTCAAGGATTCAGCTTCCCTTTGTTCCTCCTTTTCCTTTGCCACTGTTCCCGTGACATTTCTGCCGGTCACTCCGGTCTGCAGCACATCTTGGCGCCTTTCTGACGCATGTCCTGACAGCTCAGGTTCAAGTGGCTCGGTCACTTCCCCTGTGACTTGAGGAACAGTTTTCTTTTTCTTCTTCTTTCTTTTTGCTTTATTAGCTCCAGAGATATCAGTGGTACTGGGCACACGCTCACTGGTATCAGCTTCCACATCTTGCTTGCACTCACAGGGCGTTGCTTGCTTTTGCAGCTGTTTGTCTTTGAAAATTTTGGGACACACATCTTCCATGTGACCTACTTCACGACAGGCCCAGCATACTAAATTCATCTGTGGGTACGGCTCTCCTCCCGGGGCCACATACGAGTCGTCATCATTATCGTATGGCCTGAAGGGACACTGTTTTTCAAGATTACGTGCATTGCAAAACAAACATTCCACGTCGGCCATTTTAGAAACCCGGCAGAGACAATTTGCTAGCTGCAATTTCACTCACTTCAGCAACTTACATACAGCACTTGCTAGCTGCAAATTCACTCACTTCAGCAAAAAGGCATTAGCTTTACAAGCTTTTTCCTTCAGCAAAAAATTTTGGTTTTCTGTTTGGGTTCAGGGTGCTATTGCATCCACACTTCGCACATTTTCTGTGTATGCTAGAAGCACAACTGATATACACAGTGGGACAGACTTCACTCATAGCATCTGTACTTTAGTTCAGCTGGGCGGCCATTTTAAAGCCCCGCATTTATTTGCAAACCCACAGACTTTTTAGTGTCTGCCCGCATTCTCCACCATATGTGACAAACGCCCCCCTTTTGTAGTGCTGACGCCTGTCTGGGTTCTTCCCGACACAGTCTTC
This sequence comes from Ascaphus truei, assembly GCA_036426205.1. Lineage (NCBI taxonomy): Eukaryota > Metazoa > Chordata > Amphibia > Anura > Ascaphidae > Ascaphus > Ascaphus truei. The sequence continues at coordinate 35,704 of WSYH01006682.1, forward strand.
TAGGGTTATTTAATACAAAAACAGGATCATGCAAAGTATTAAGCTGCTTAACTCAGGCTTCTGCCTGCTTTATTTTCATCCAAGTAAGGTACTGCAGCTTTAACATGTGTAGGTTAGAGGTACTCAGATACTTTCATTCAGCAGTTCACTCATTTCAGTGTTACAGTATTTCCCACACTGTTATTTCATGTAAAAAGAAACCAAATGATATAAACAAAATCCTATCCCTTTCAGGGATCTAACTACACATCAGAATCAGTCTCTCTAACAGCTGCTGGCCAACTAACCTGGTCCCCCAGCTTAAAACAATGCCCTCTCATTTAGGGTCACTTAGATACAGCACAGTCTTTAGCAACAGCAGTAAACATTTGTTTGGTCTTATCTGTTCGTGGAGTCCAGGCAAATCCTCTGGTACTGTGATACGTGGAGGGGCCGTCAACCCCGATACTGGATGCAGGGGAGCAGCGATACCCCCAGCCTCCAGGCTCCAAGGAGAGAGAGTGAAATGCAAAACCTCCCTGCTCTAAATACCTGTGCATGTGATTAGAAGAGCAGGTGAGAGAGAACTAGAGCCATTGTAATCTGTGGTCTGGATTTTCCATCCAGCTGCCTGAGTTAATGGGAAGCTGTGGAACGGATCATTAACTATTCCTGCACTTTCTGCTCTAAAATGGGGCAGAAAGCTGCCTAACATCTTTGGACTATGTCACATATCCCCCTCCCCAGCTCACACCTACTGGGGTGAGCGGCCATGGACCTCACTGGGGTGAGCGTCCTACCTGGAATACTTGAGCTAACTCCTCAGTACAACATTAAGTATTCACATGACACGAATATTAAAAAAAATTTTTTTTCTCCACGGCAATTATGGACAATAGTTTTTGTCATAAGAGACTATACTTGGCAAACATATTTTGTTGCTCTATATTAGGGAACTATTTTGAAAAATAAATGTCTAGCACACATTCTTACAACCCAGGATATGCTAAATATATTCAGAAAGCCAGACAATTTCTATTACCTCCCTGGGTTTTTCTACTCTAGAATATGAATCTCATATATTTACCAACAAAAAGGGCCTTCAACCCTGTATA
>WSYH01006683.1:0-36796 GCA_036426205.1 Ascaphus truei
GTAGTTGTGCTCGCTTGCCGTCAGACTACGACTCACATATACTACCGGCTGGATGTCTGCAGGGTATTTTTCGTGTAATACTGCCCCCAGCCTGTTGAAGTTGGCATCCACGTGCAGGATGTAGGGTTGACCTGGGTCTGCATAGGCCAAGAGCGGGGCTTCAGTGAGACTTCTTCAGCCCTTGAAGGCCTTTTCGCAGGCGGACGTCCACTTATCCCCGAATGGTGTTCGTGGAGATCCAGCCTTCTGCCGAGGTTCCTCGGGGCAGATCTTCAACAGGTTATTGAGGACCTTGGCCTTGCTGGAGTACCCCTCTACGAATCTGTGTTAGTATCTGCAAAACCCCAGGAAGGATCGCAGCTCCATAACGTTGTCTGGTTGGGCCAGTTCACTACAGTTTCAAACTTAGCGGGGTCGGTAGCCACTCCTTCCGTGGCCACTATGTGGCCCACATAGGTGACCGATGTGCGGCAGAACCAACGTTTGTCCAGGGACAGCTTCAGGCATTCTTTTCCTAGTCTATGCAGCACTTTCTGAAGATGTTCTTCATGCTCTTCGAGTTGTATGCATTTAGAATAGGGACCTGCTATTGAGACTTACCTTGACGTTGGTTAGCAGGCTTGACATTATTTGATCAAAGAATGTAACCAAAAGTCTCCTTTGTCTTATAGATTTAGTTTTCACTATGTATATTTCCCCATTTAGCGCTATCCAATGCGAGAAGCGCAGGGATTAACTTCCTGTTTTGCACATTTACATGCTCCTTACATGGAGAAGCGCAGTGAATATAAATTTGTTTTACATTTTCTGTTGGGCCTAATTAAATCCTTAGCAGCACGCTCCTAGGGAGCACCACTATTAGGGTGTGAATGTATCTAGCCAATCCAACTGCAACTGCTTATTGAGCTGATCCGGATGGCGACCGGTTTCATAGGCAACGCTCCCCACAGGAGTTGTTTGGTTCAGAAGTCTTCTGCCTCGGACACTTGGATGATCTTTTTATTTACCAGGTTCCATAGGGCCAATTGAAGCCGTCGGAGGAACATCGATATTTCCTCCCCCTCATCTTGGGTCAAGACATGGAACTGTGCCATAAGAGCAATGGCATCATCCTTAACACCATAAGATTTGGTTAAGGCCCAGATTATGGCTTGGGCGTCAGCCCCCACGTGACACAGTAAAATCACAGTATATTGGCAGCTGGGGGCCACAGGCACTCCATGATCCGCTGCCTCTTGACTGCGTCTGTGCAAGTTAATTCTGGCAGTACTTGTACCATATGGTCTCTCCATTCTTCAAACTCTTCTTCTCCTAATGGCGTAGGTCGTGTTCCAGGGAAAGCCTTTAGCTTGCGATAGTGATGGCCTTGGGAGGACTGCACAAATTTGTCCATTAGTCTCTGTAGTATGTCTTCGAAGTCCCCTCCTCAGGACAAGCGTCGACTTCGGCAATCCAACCTCCCGATGTGGGCTAGCTCGGGATTAGCTTTGTCCTGCCTAGGGCTATTCTCAAAGGATGGCCATGCAGACCCCACTGACGCTGGTTGGGGACTTAAGTCTTCCATCGGTATGGGTAGATCGGTGGTATGTAAGCGGGCAACACGTAGGTAGGGCTTCTGGGAAATGCAGGGCTCGGGGGCCCTCATCTTCACTCAACTTTGCCGGCGGTAATGATGACTATGCTCCATCAGCAGGTAGGGTCCCACTTGCGGCCTATGGGCCAAGCTCTAACTAATCCAGGGAACCGCCTTATGGAGATGCATACTTGGAGTGGGGGGTGTCAGCTGGGACATCCCCCACCGTGCCACATGGCGGGGAGACACGTGGAGCTCCACGGCCCACAGTTGGACCTTTTGTTTGGAGAGTACGAACATGGTCCTCTAAATTTGGATTCTGCTATCTCGGGCACCCGAGGTCTGAATCTCAGCAGCGCCTCCAAATGTAGCCCCCTTTCCCTATGCCTAAGGGAAACTACATGGGTGACCACGGGGCTGCTATACCTGTTGCTCACAGGAGGCCTAAGCCTCTGGGAGCCTGGGGTGAGCGCTTTCTCCTTAGTGCAGCACCTCCACCTGTGAGGGATCCAGCGTTGGCGGGATAAGCCCTTCACAGCAACTATTACAGTAATGAATACACACACAAGTATATAACGATATTTGAATGACACTCATATATAACACAATAACAATAACAGTATCCCTTTGCAATAAACCTACTGAGGGTGCAGTGCACCAATAGCCCTGGTGTCCTCCCCAATGTCAGTCCCACCCAAGTTTGAGGTAGCGCTACCCTTTTGGAACGTTGGTGCACTTATAGATACCTCCCTGGGCACTCCTGTACCCAGGTGCAGCTGACGAACGAAAGGTTCAGTCTGGTCCCACAACGAGGGGCCTTCAATAATCCCCTCACTCCTTACGCTTCTGATCCGCCTGGTGAAGTGCGAGCTCCAGCTGGAGGGTCTCACACGCTGAGCTTGCGCACGTCCTGCCTGCTCTGTGTCTTGGCCACGCCCCAAATGTAACCCCTCTTAACTTACTTGCGAGCAACTTATCGGCTTTATTACCCTTGTCATAATAGGTCTGACGATGCCACTTTAATGCCTTTCTGTGTCTTCCAATCTTAGTTTATGCAATTTCTCTCTGGTCTGACGAAGAAGCTTATACATTTTCCTGCATGGGCATTGTAGGAGGACATGTGCAGAAGTACACAATGGAGACTGTTTTACGGTGAAATTAAAACAAGGCTTTATTGTGCCTGTCGCTTTAAACACAGCAAAAATATATGAAAATAAGCCAAACAAAAAACTTATCTCTGCTTTGGAGACTATCTACACATGTAGCTCAGCCCTCTCTCTGACTGGGTTGGTTAGCTAAGCTATTTACTGGCCCCAAAATATAAACATATATACAGATATATTACAGTTCCAAAAGAAAGTCTTATCTGTTCTTCTGAAGCTGTAGGGGAAGTCATCTCTGCTCTCCTGGGTAAGCACCTTTGTGTGCTACAGCAATGTCTGTCCAGGTTTTGAGGTCTGGTCCCCTTGTCTTCCTATCAGCATACAGTCCAATCCTTCTGCAGCTCAAGACAGCAGTTCCTCTGTTCAGTCTCCCCAATTGTGCGACTCAGGAATCTCTGCTCTGTCTCCTAGTTCAGCTCAGGTGTGAGCTAAGGAGTCTCACTTCCTGTCTCAAAGGCAGGCTTTTTCTAACACCTCTAATCAGCCAGGTGCTGGTCAATTAACCAGCACACTGCTGGATTAGAGGCATGTTTTCTGAACAGGGTAAGTCCCCTGTTACATACCTCCCCTGTTTGTGGGAAGCTCGGGCTTGCCACGGCCAAAGCCCATCCTTCCACTCTCACTCGAGATATCTCTGGGACTTGAATGAGAGTGGATGGAGGAGAAACCTCAGTCCTGCTGGGATTGGAGCCCTTCCTCCAGTTTGGTAGTGTCTCCTCCAGAAGGTGTTTGAGTTCAGCAGTCCTCAATCGCTCAAGGAGAACTTTTCCCAAGTACAGTCTTTCTACTGACCATGTGGTCCTGAGCTTTCCCCTGTGTCGGGCACTCCTCTTTTTGTAGGCAGACTGTATGGCGACAGTCGCAGAGCGCCTATGCAAATCGCTCTCTCTCGCCATCCTTCCCATGTGCTCCACTTTAGCACAAAATGTCCATTTCCTGGTATCACCAGAGCGCCCTATAACAGCCATTTGAGCCCTCAGGTCTTGAAGCTGTTTTCCTGCACTTTTCCCATACAATGTAGTCGCCATTTCAGCTTCTTCAGCTTAGGATTCTTCTGGCTTAGATTCTGTAGTCCAACCTCTGTTTGTTGCCTGTTGGGCGATTGCAGGTTTGGCTAGTGCTTTCTTAGGTGGCTCAAACTTCGTAATCTTGTTTTGAAGGTGAGTGGTGTCCCCAGCTCTCACTGTACACTTGTCCTCACGGGCCTTAGTTACTGTGGGATACCGACGCTTGGAAAGAGCCAATACCTTTTCCTGTATTGGAGGCATCTGTAAGTTAGTGGACTGCAGAGTCTCTCTCTGTTTCTTGAGTGTTTCCTGTCATTCTCCTTTCAGGGTCTTTATTTCTTCCCTGTGCTTTCTCCGAGCTTGCTTCCACCTATCATTCTTTATTTTGTGGAGCATTGTGAACTTCTTCGCTTGGGCTGCAGATACTCGTCTCAGTTTCTGGACCTTTTTGCGCTCCCTCTTGTACCGAGTCACCTGGTCTCTAAGCTTAGCCTCTAGCGATGCTTTGGTGATGGTCAGGGTAGCCTTCAGTTTAACTTGCTGCTTTGCGAGGACGCACTGGGTAATCAGATGTTCCTGCAACAGTTGTATTTCCTTAGCAGCCTGCAGATTTTGTTCCTGCAGAGTTCGCTGCTTCTCTTCGACATTCTTGAGGTGTGTACGCAGACCTTGCAGTTGGTTCTGCAGTCTGTGCTCTGCTTCAAATTTCTCATCTTCCAACCGTTTCTTTATTTTTTCAAGCTCGTGCAGCTTTTCATTCTTTCCATTGACGTTGTTTGTCAACTCCGAATTTTCTTTTTTTAATCTTAAATTTTCTTCTTTTTCAGTCTCTGTACTATTCAGGGCCTCCTTGCAGTCCACCTTCCATTTTTGTACATCTGCTTGGAGGCAGACTGTCTCCTGGCGTGAGACTTCCATCTCCAGGTTTAGGTTCTGAAGCTCCTTCTGAGAGACTTTGAGATCTAAGTTAAGATGTAGGATAGTTTTCTTTGAAATATCCAGCTCCTCAGTGAGACTGTGAAGTTCCTTTCTGGAGACTTCCAGTTCTGTGCGGCAGCTGTTGATATCATGATGTGAGGCATCCAGTTCTCGGCAGAGTGTATGAACCTCCTTCTGAGATACGTCTACGTCTGTCCGGACACTGTTGACCTCCTGTTGTGAGGCATTCAGCTCTATGCGAAGAGTGTGAACCTCTTGCTGGAAGACTGTCATCTGCTTCAGTGCCTCCTCATACTTCCGCTTCACTTAGCCATCATTTTATCAGATTGGCTCTGCTTTTCATCCATGGCGGTAATAGTAGAGTTTGCAGTATCTAGCTCAGTCTTGCGATCGTCCAATTCTGTCCTGGCCAAAGAGTACATTGTGAGCATATCTTTCTGTAGCTTCACGTTATTTTCCCGGAGCCGATCACAGTCACGCCTGGCAACCTTCAGGGCATCCCCAGGGCTGGTCAAGGGATCGTTACTCACCGGTTCTGGCACCGCTTCCCTGGGATGGTTGGTTGAGGTTTTTTCACTATTAGCACCGGACAGACACTTCTTTGGGGTACACGACTTCTGCCTTGGGCCCTCTGGATATTCGGTCATCCGCGGGACGACTTCCCCATTTTCTCTAGGCTGCAGGGCATTTCGGACCCCCTTTTCCTCTGCAAGATCTGCAGATGTATCTGTTCCTTCCATGGTAAGTGAAGAACCGCTTTTCTTTTTTCACCTTTTTGTTTTGGATGACACCGTCCCCTCAGGGATACTGGGGTCTCCATCTTCATTTGAAATGTTAGCAGCGTCACTGGATCCACCTGGCTTTTCTTGCAACTGTAATAGCTGATCGAAATATTCAGTGATCCACTGCTCCCGCTCTTTCTCCTGCCGATCATATTTGTCATCATAGGGAGCGGTCTTTTCGGTTTGTACCGAGTTCAGGCACCCCCACCATTCTTGGGGTGTTTTGTGGGTGTGACTCGGTTTGGGTTCCCCATAAGAGATGTCTTCCTCCTCATCGGACTGGAAGGGCCACTCTTCAGTGGGGTAGGGTTCATTACAGGAACGCTGTATTTTGTCCTCCATTTTGGGGCTATCAGGTATATTTTTCTTCCTGACCTCTGAAGGCGCTATTGCAGCTCTTGGCACTGTATTTGCAAGAACCCTAAATGGTGGTAGTCCTAAAGGTGGGCATATTTTTCTTGTAGAGGTCGTAGCTCTCACAGGCCTCTCTGTAGACTTTTTCTTCAGTAAGTTTTACAACATTAGCATTACTATGCATGCATTTATTCTCATCATCTGAATAAGGCCTGAATGAACACTGCTCTGTGTGGTGGGGTTCTTTACACCAGGAACAAATTTTCTTCCCTATTTTTACAGAGTCTGTATTTGACTTCAGCTGGGTGGCCATTTTAAATTCCCAGGGTTCTATTTCTTTGCAGTGGAATATTTATTTCACTCCCGGCAGGGTGACTTAACACTCAGCAATTGGCTTTGGGATACCTTTTATACAGTTCAGCAATCCCTTTTTCCCCGGTAGGGCAATTTTACACTCAGCATTTGTTTGCTGAAAATTCCCCTGCTTCAGCACAGGCTTGCATCAATTTTCACACTTTTCTGCATATACTCCATTCACAGCTGGTAGTCCTATGTGGTGTGGCAACCTTTATTTGCAGAATCAGTACCGCTCGTGGGTCACCATCTGTATTCACTGCTTCAGCGAAACATTTGAAAACAACAAACACCTATCCCTTTTAAGGGCTAACTCACTTCTTGAACCCTGACTACGGCTGGAAGGCAAAACCCCTATTTCAATGACCATATTACACTTTATTGTGATAGGCAAATAAGATTTACCTGCTTCAGCAGTCTCTCTCTCTCTCTCCTCTTGGGATTGGGAAAAAGAGTCCATCTGTGGTTTTGTGAGTTTCAGTGCAGTGTAGATTTCCTGCCTGGGTGTGTCGCTTTAACTCTGATCTCTGCTGTATGTGATTGTTTATGTTGCTCAGGCTGTTTGTAGGCAAAAAGCCCCCCCAAAAAAATTCCACAGGCAATCTCCAGGCCCTTTTAACTTCAAAGGCCACCTCTCATCCCAAACTTCTGACACCATATGTAGGAGAACATGTGCAGAGGTACACAATGGAGACTGTTTTAAGGTGAAATTAAAACAAGGCTTTATTGTGCCTGTCGCTTTAAACACAGCAAAAATATATGAAAATAAGCCATACAAAAAACCTATCTCTGATTTGGAGACTATCTACACATGTAGCTCAGCCCTCTCTCTGACTGGGTTGGTTAGCTAAGCTATTTACCGGCCCCAAAATATAAACATATATACAGATATATTACAGTTCCAAAAGAAAGTCTTATCTGTCTCCTGAAGCTGTAGGGGAAGTCCTCTCTGCTCTCCTGGGTAAGCACCTTTGTGTGCTACAGCAATGTCTGTCCAGGTTTTGAGGTCTGGTTCCCTTGTCTTGCTATCAGCATACAGTCCAGTGGGTAAGCACCTTTGTGTGCTACAGCAATGTCTGTCCAGGTTTTGAGGTCTGGTTCCCTTGTCTTGCTATAGCATACAGTCCTTCTGCAGCTCAAAACAGCAGTTCCTCTGTTCAGTCTCTCCAATTGTGCGACTCAGGAATCTCTGCTCTGTCTCCTAGTTCAGCTCAGGTATGAGCTAAGGAGTCTCACTTCCTGTCTCAAAGGCAGGCTTTTTCTAACACCTCTAATCAGCCAGGTGCTGGTCAATTAACCAGCACACTGCTGGATTAGAGGCAAGTTTTCTGAACAGGGTAAGTCCCCTGTTACAGGCATATTTTATGTTCCTGTTCTAACGCAGTTTATTTTTGCCGTTAACTTACCCTGATTAAAATTTTGATTATTTTCCTAAATGAAGCTATTGAGATAAATTGACATCTGATAGAGGCTTTATGGGCTTCCCAGAGAGTGGTTGGGCTCTCAACTGAGTTTTTATTTAACTTGTATGTATGTATATATGTATGTATGTCTTTATTCATATAGCGCCATTAATGTACATAGCGCTTCACAGTAGTAATACACGTGACAATCATATAAATAACAAATAACAGATCAAGGGAATAAGTGCTTCAGACTTAAAAGTAACATTTAGGAAGAGGAGTCCCTGCTCCAAAGAGCTTACAATCTAATTGGTTGGTAGGAAGAAAGTACAGAGACAGTAGGAGGGCATTCTGGTAAGTGCGTCTGCAGGGAGCCAGGCTTCATGTATCATGTGTCTAGAATTAGCCACAGTGCTATTCATATGCTTCTTTAAGCAACTGTGTCTTAAGGTGGGTTTTAAAGGTGGATAGAGAGGGTGGTGGTTGGGTATTGAGGGGAAGGGCATTCCAGTGGTGTGGGGCAGTCAGTGAGAAAGGTTTAAGGCGAGAGAGGGCTTTAGGTCCAAAGGGGTAGAGAGAAGACATCCTTGAGCAGAACGCAAGAGTCGGGATGGTGCATAGCGAGAAATTAGGGCTGAGAGGAAAGGAGGGTCAGAAGAGTCTAAAGCTTTGAAAGTGAGGAGAATAGAGTGTGAGATGCAGGATTTGATAGGAAGCCAGGAGAGTGATTTCAGCAGGGGAGACGCTGAGACAGATTTAGGATAGAGTAGAGTGATTCTGGCAGCAGCGTTTAGGATAGATTGTAGGGGAGACAGGTAGGCTGGACAGCAGGAGGTTACAGTAATCGAGATGGAAAGGAATGAGGGCCTGAGTCAGAGTTTTAGCAGTCGAGCAACAGAGGAAAGGGCGTATCTTTGTAATATTGCGGAGGAAAAAGCAACAGGTTTTAGATACGTTTTGAAAGTGAGGAGAAAATGAGAGAGGAGTCGAGTGTGACCCGTAGGCAGCATGCTTGGGCTACTGGGTGAATGATAGTACTTCCAACAGTAATGTGGAACAAGGTAGTAGGGCCAGGTATGGGAGGAAGTATGAGGATCTCTGCTTTTGTCATGTTAAATTTAAGTTGGCAGAGGGCCATCCAGGCTGATATCACAGAGAGATATTCAGAAACGTTGGTCTGTACAGCAGGTGTAAGGTTAGGGGTTGAAAAGTAAATGTGTATGTCGTCAGCATAGAGGTGATATTTAAACCCAAGAGATGTGATTAGGTCACCTACAGAAAGTGTGTACAGAGAAAAGAGAAGAGGTCCCAGGACAGAGCCCTTGGTACCCCCACAGAGAGATCGATAGAGGAGGAGGAGGTGTTAGCAGAAGAAGTACGATGGGAGAGGTAAGTGGAGATCTATGACAGAGCTTTGTTACGAATACCATGAGTATGGAGAATGTGAAGGAGAAGAGGGTGGTCCATGGTGTCAAATGCTGCAGAGAGGTCGAGTAATAAGAGCAGAGTGTAATGACCTCTGTCTTTGGAGGTCATTATTTATTTTAATGAGGGCTGTTTCAATCGAGTGAGCAGTGCGGAAGCCAGATTGTAGAGGGTCTAGGAGAGAATAGGTGTTGAGAAAATGGAGCAAGCGAGAAAATACAAGACGTTCAAGGAGTTTAGATGCAAAAGGCAGGAGGGAGACCGGTCGATATTTAGAAAAACAGGTAGGGCCAAGCTTGCTGGTTTTGAGTAATGGTATAACTGTTGCATGTTTGGAGGAGGAGGGAAAGGTACCAGAGTAGAGGGAGGAGTTAAACCTTTAGGTAAGCGTGGGGATTATAGTAGGAGCAAGAGGTTTTAGGAGATGGGAGGGAATGGTGTCAAGAGGGCAAGTGGTTGAGGGAGAAGAGGAGATCAGCAGTGACACATCCTCCACCGAGACAGCGGAAAAAGAGTCAAGGAAGGCAGGAGGAGAGTTAGGAAGCGGTGAAAGGATGGGAGGAGGAAACAGTGGGATGCTCTGATATATGGATTCCACCTTTTCCTTAAAATAGTCAGCAAAGTCCTGGGATGAGATGGAGGAAGAAGAGGCAGCTGAGTGTGGTCTAAGTAGAGTATCAAAGACAGAGAACAGTTGGCGTGGGTTAGACTTGTGCATGTTGATTAGTGAAGAAAAGTAGGTTTGTTTAGCCTGAGAGAGGGCAGAGTTGAAACAGGATAATATACATTTCTAGTGAAGGAAGTCTGTGAGAGTGTGAGATTTCCTCAAGAGGCGTTCAAAGGAACGAGTGTAGGAACGCAGCATGCGCATGTGGGAATTTAGCCAGGGTCTGGGGTTAGAAGGGCGATGAAGGCAGAGAGAAACCTGGGCATGTAGATCAAGAGAGGATGATAAGGCAGTGTTGTAGTTCCTTACCAGGTTGTCAGGGTCTGGAGCAGAACTGAGAGAGGAGAAGGAGGAGCGTAAAGTGGAATCAAAAGCGAGTAGGTTAATACAGCGCAGGTTTCTGCAAAAACGAGGGCTAGATGGAGAAGGGGAGAAGTGAGAGAGAGAGAAAATGAGATGAAGTGATAGAGAGGGGAAAGGGAGAAATGGAGAAATCAGAGAGAGAAACGTTTAGTGAAAACCAATCTAGGTAGTGGCCATCCTTGTGGGTGCTGGCTGCAGTCCACTGTTGAAGGCCAAAAGAAGAGGTTAGAGAGAGAAAGCAGGAATTCCAAGGGAGAGAGGGGTCATCAATGTGGCAGTTGAAGTCCCCAAGGAGAAGAACAGGGGAGTCTGAGGAGTCAAAGAAAGAGAGCCAAGATTCAAAGTGAGAGAGAAAGGCAGAAGGGGATCAGTAGAGGTAGGTGGGTGATAGATGACCACCACATGGACAGGGAGAGGAGAGAAGATCTGGACAGTGTGAGCCTTAAAGGAGGGAAAAGCAAGAGAGGGAGGAATAGGAAGGGTTCGGTAACGGCAGAGAGAGGAGAGCAGGAGCCCCACACCTCCACCCTTGCCATCAGGGCACGGAGTGTGGGAGAAAGAAAGGCCACAATAAAAGAGGGCAGCTTCCAGAACAGATTCAGACTGAGTGAGCCAGTTCTCAGTTTAGCAAATAGGAGCAGAGAAAGAGAGAGAAAGAAGTCATGCACAAAGGGGAACTTGTTAGAGAGGGAGCGAGCATTCCACAGGGCACAGGAGAAAGGGAGATAGGAGCGAGGGTGGCACGAGATGGGTATGAGGTGGGAGGGGTTGACATCAGAAGGAGAAGAGCATGTAGAAATAAGGCAGGGGCCAGGATTGGGAGTGATATCCACATAAGGGAGGAGTGGAAGCATGGATAGAAAGAATGTGTGAGGATGATTTGTAGGGGTGTGCTTTAGTGCAGGGGGTATAGCTGTGTAGTGACAGAGGGTGAAGGTAAGAAAGTAGTTCATGTGAACTGAGAAGTGGCGAAGAAAGGAGACAAGGAGATATATGAATAGTGTTGGAGACATGAGGCTGGTAGAAAGATGAACATAATTTTAAAAGAAGTGAGGCTATAGCAATTATAAATAGTAAAGGCGGCATCACAGAAATAGTAAAGTACTGAGATGTGCAGTCTGGGATAGATAACATCCTCCTTTCCAGCGTAGAGCAAATTCAGGAATCAGAGCCAATAAGTGTTGCCCACTCCTTTTGAACTCCCTTTTAAACTCCAGCACTGCATGCTACAGGCATACCCAACATTAAAGTACGCAATAGGACCGGAACATGTATGTAAAGCGAAAATGTACTTAAAGTGAAGCACTACCTTTTTCCCACTTATTGATGCATGTACTGTACTGCAATCATTATATACGTACATAACTGATGTAAATAAGGCATTTGTAACAGTCTCTATAATCTCCCCGCTTGCGCACAGCTTCGGTACAGGTAGGGAGCCGGTATTGCTGTTCAGGACGTGCTGACAGGCGCATGCGCGAGCTGCCGTTTGCCTATTGGGTGATATGTCCTTACTTGCGAATGTACTTAAAGTGAGTGTCCTTAAACCGGGGTATTCCTGTACTTCAAACATGGGCGGCAAACACAGCAAGGGCTGCTATGTCTGCAGTTATAAAGGCTAATAAGTCACCTGACTGAATTAAATTCAGACCAGTCTGCTTAATTACCACATGTGAGGCTCATTAAAACAGATGTTTTCTACACAGGGTATTGTCCTGAACAAGTGTAAAAGCTGAATTCAATCAAGAGACACATCAAGGGGTGATTGAGACAGGATTAAAATATGGGATTTACCTAGGATTATTATAGTTGCATATACTAAAATACACACATCAAGGGGTGATTGTGACAGGATTCAAATATGGGATTTCCCTGAGAAGAGAAGAAGATGATGATATCTGTTAGGGTAAGAGATCCTACCTTTTAAACTCCAGCACTGCATGCAACTTTAAACCTGGCTACTTCAAACATGAGCTGCAAACCCTTATTAAAAACTTTAAATAATCTACCAATATATTCACTATCTACTCCCCAATTCCTGTCTGATTCAATAGCGACTCGTTTAGACACCACTGGAAAACCTTGGGTCTCATAAAGGGGAGTTTCAGGACCATTTCCACTGGGGCATGGTCCGCCCCATGTTATTGGGCCTATAATTGTCTGGGCGACTCGATCCAAAAGATTCACAGAAACAAATATATAATCAATTCTTGTATAAATATCGTGAGGGAGAGAATAAAATGTATAGTCTCTTTGTTTTTTATTCTTAATGCGCCAAGCGTCCAAGTGTAAATTCATTTATGAGTTTCCTAAATTTTTTTGAGTTGTTAAATACATAGTTCGCCATCTTTTGTCTTGGTGATGAGGACTTGTCTAGATTGGGGTTCAGCGTCATATTAAAATCTCCTTCTAGTATTATATCCCCCTGTGGGGGGACTCCCCAATTTCTTCTAGTAATTGATTTCAGGAATTCAATTTGTTGATCATTCGCTAACTTAGGTTGACTTGACAAGAGACCCCCCACCATTATAAATCTACTCTCCTTATCTCTTTATTTCTTCCATTTGAAATGGGACATCTTTGTTTTAACAAAATAGCTACTCCTCTTTTCTTCTTGGAAAAAGAATAATCATAAGCTAACAGGTAGGTACCCTGAAAAGTGTTAGGTGGGTCCTGGTTGTTAAAATGGGTTTCCTGGAGAAACAAAATATCTGTCTGCATCTTCTTAAATTCTCTCGGGGCTTGTCTCCTTTTATTATTCGAGTTTAATCCCTTTACATTTAGAGAGACTACTTTTATGGGTAGTTGATTAGTCATGGATTACAAATTAAGACTTGCTCTCTGCTTATCGTGATGTTTGAGATGGAGTGTGCATGTGTCGGTGTCGTTACCTGGTCCTGATGACTTTCTACAATCCTCTTTAAAAGAGGGGAGGCGCGTCCTCCCTGATGATCTGTGGTGGTACTGGGGGGGGGGGACAACTTGGGGGGCAGAATTTTTTTTAGGGGAAAGAGAGGAGTAAAACAACGACAACAACAACAACATGGAGGGAATAGACCTACTGTCCATCCCAGAACCTTTTAAACTAATGGTCCTACACTGGACCAAAATAAAGGACTAAAAGAAGCACAAATGGGGGTGGGGGGGCACAAGCCTCGAGGAATTCGGGACATCCAAACTCCGCCAATAGTCCTTCATACTCCAAACTTCTTATCATCTAAATTCCTACCCCCTTTATACAGACAGATATTTGCCTTCAGTACTAAAAAAACAACCTAATTTCGCACTTCCTAAAGAATTTCCAACTTATAACTATAATAATTGGGGATATAGATTAGGGCCTTAGAAAAAGTTTCGTAAAATCAATAGGATCAGCCTACCCACAGAAATTAAGGACAATAGCATTGAGTCTATTGGAAAGTCTTCCTTCTCTTAGGTACTTTGTTCAACTCCTAGGTCCAACGGGACCACAGAGAACCAGGAAAAATGTCATAGGTGCCGAGGAAGAAAGTTCGCCGCAGACCATAAACTCTGGTCCGCCAACTGCATCCTCTATCCAATCGGATTTTAACCGTGGGGAGAGGACACTTTGCTCCCTCAAGTCGGGTGGGCGGACTCGGATGAGTCCGAACGGTCACCTTTTTCACCTTGTTGTGAGACATCCGACGATCTCTCGGGCAACGCTGCGATTTCGTGGTTGGTCGCTCGTGTAGACCAAGGGCTCCTATGAAATTCTCCATCTCTTCCGGGAGTCTTAATGAAATTTGCCTCCCGTCTTTGTTACGGCATGTCGAAATAAGAAAGCCCATCTATAACAGATCTTTTTATCTCAGAGGAGCGCTGTGACTGGGCAGAGGCTTCTTCTTCTTGAGACTGTAGGTCTGGAAAGATCTTGGAATTTTCAAAGTCCAAATATTCTTGATTCCTGCAGCCTCTTAAAATTTTCTCCTTAGTGGTGTAATAGTGTAATTTTACTATTACGTCCCAGCTTTTCCAAGGGTCCGTGAATCTTGGACCCAATGCTCTGTGTGCTCTATCCATATGCAGGTCGCTTGGTAGGAGAGATGGAGCTATTTGGGTAAATAGTTTTGTTAGGGTTGCAACTCATCTGGATCAATTGCTTCCGGGATATTTCTTACTCTGAAATTTTGTCATTTTTCCCGATTTTCCAAGTCATCAACGTTATCTTTCAGGCTCATGATTTCGTCGTTAAGTCTAAAAAAAAACTAATCTTCCATTGAACCCTGACTCTGCAGGGATTCTTCGAGTTTATTCTCCAGCTGCGCTGTCCGTTTTGTCAGGGTACTGTAGATAGATCTGCCCTAAATTCAGCGACAGCCTTATCCAGAGCCACTTGGAAAACACCCTGCATCTCTTTAAACAACACTTTCAGGGCTTTTGGGGTGATTTGGGTGTTCTCCTCTGTGTCTTGTTCTTTATCCAGCTCAATAAAGTTTCCCCCTTGTTGTTGAAGCTGAGGCTGTTGTTGCTGTGCATGCGCGAGCGCCATCTTGGGTCTCCGGGGGAGGCTGCAGCTTCTTATCCTTTTTTGAGGGGCATCCCTGCAGGTTCCGCTGGCGGGGGGTGGGGGGGTATTTTAAAGCAAGATTGGGCGGTTTGGAGAGCTAAAACGTCCACGATTGAAGCGGAGTCCACGGAGCAGGCTCAGAAAGCTCCAATCCTCCTCGATGCTGCGTGGGGCCCTTGCTTTATTTCTTTATGTAAACTTTGTCCAAATGGTGCTGTCAAAGTGTTGTCTCCCTACCTCCCATGCTTATGGTGTTAAAGTAAGGAACAAACATATCCTGGTTGCTTAGAGATGCAATGTGCATGCAAGAATTATTTAATGATAGTCTAGCACTATTCCTGTTATTTCGCAATTTAGAAATATTAGTACTGTACGGTATTGCTGCAAAAACACTTCTCTACCTGTGTCTCACTAAACAGAATTGCATGCAGTTTACAGTTGATCTTGTACTGTATGGTGAGAAAGATGTATCACATTTTGCACACTTATTAAGAAGGTAAAACCAAAAAGCTTAAAGAACTGGAAGCTGTAATCTCAGTGTCATTACAGCAAAAGAAGCTCCAATTATAATGGCCTCACTAAGAAGATTGGTTATGTACCATAACAATTGACAATCATGTAGCACCTGTTGGAGGTGCCCAAAAGAATTTCACAATTAGCTTTTAAGGTAAGTGCTAGTAGAGAAGAGCCTCTCCCAAAGTGGCCACATAGTAAAAAAAAAAAGCTGTGTGTGCTGTGCACGCGCATAGTAAGTGAAACTTCTTTGACTTTTGTCACAGAAATTGACTTATAACGCGCGTGCTCGGCACACATGTGTCAGTGTGTCAGTCAGTGAGTATGTATGTGTTTGTTTGTGTGTATGTCAGTCAGTGTATGTATCTGTGCCGGTCAGTGTATATATCTGTACCGGTCAGTGTGTGTATTTGTGTCAGTCATTGTGTGTGTGTGTGTGTGTGTGTGTGTCAGTGTATGTCTCTCTCTCTCTGTGTTGTGTGAATGTCTCTCTGTGTCGGTCAGTGAGTGTATGTGTGTGTGTCAGTCAGTGTGCGTGCGTATGTGTGTCAGTCAGTGTGTGTGCGTATGTGTGACAGTCAGTGTGTGTGCGCGTGCGTCAAAGTGTGCGTGCGTCAAAGTGTGCATGCGTCAGTGTGTGTGTGTATGTGTTTATTGGCAGCAGTACCAGCATCATGAATGTTGAGCGGGTGGGGGAGCTCACAGTGGGGGGGAAGGAATAGGCACATCATTCAGGGGCGGTGTTCGGTACATCACTGGGGTGTGCGTGCGTGTGTCAGTGTGTGTCAGAGTGTGCGCGTGCGTGCGTCAGTGTGTGCGCGTGCGTGCGTCAGTGTGTGCGCGTGCGTGCGTCAGTGTGTGCGCGTGCGTCAGAGTGTGTGCGCGTGCGTCAGAGTGTGTGCGTGCGTCAGAGTAAGTGTGTGTGTGTGCGTCAGAGTAAGTGTGTGTGTGTCATTGTGTGTATGTGTCAGTCAATGTGTGTCTGTCAGTGTGTGCGTGTCTGTCAGTGTGTGCGTGTCTGTCAGTGTGTGTGTGTCTGTCAGTGTATGTGTGTCTCTCTGTGTGTACCGTATGTCTCTCTGTCTGTGTCCTGCCCCCTCTCTCCTGACTCCCCCCACCCCCGACAGAGCTGCGGACCCGGGGGGCTCAGTCTGAGTCTTCTGAGCAGATACCCCCCCACCCCCCGGCGGCGCGCTCAAGCTCCCCCCTTCCCCACCCCCCGGCGGCGCGCTCAAGCTCCCCCCTTCCCCACAACCCGGCGGCGCGCTCAAGCTCCCCCCTTCCCCACAACCCGGCGGCGCGCTCAAGCTCCCCCCTTCCCCACCCCCCCCGGCGGCGCGCTCAAACCACCCTATTCCCAGGCGCCGCTGCCAGCCGCTTCTGCGCATGCGTGGCGCGCGGCATGGCAGTGGGCGGGGAACGGCGCCGCTGCCAGCCACTTCTGCGCATGCGTGGCGCGCGGCATGGCAGCGGCCGGCGGAACAGCGGCGCCGTGGCAGTTAGGAGCGGCGGCTATTGCCGCCGCATGTGAGCAACTAGGTGTGGGTGTGTGGGAGGGTGAGGGGTGCGGCGGCGATTAGGAGCGGCGCCGGCGGCTATCGCCGCCGCCGCCGCCATATGTGACAGGGGGGGGGGGCGTGTGAGCGGAGCGGCATCCATTACGTGACGTCACTTCCGTTTCACATTTCGCCCCCCCATCTATCCAGTTTTATCCCATCAGAGGTGCCACTAAAGAAGTTTCACTTCAAAAAGACAAAAGCTGCTGAGCTCCTGATGGCCTCGCCTGGAGATGCTGGTATTGCATTTCCATTGATAACAGTACACCACTGAGTATGTTATAATTCAACATTTATTGTTTGAAGTGTACCGTAGCTCTTGTCTTCTTTGCATTACCACTATAATTGTTAGTAAAAACCTCTACTTCCTTCTTAGGCCTCGGGCATGGTCAGCGCGTAAGTGCTGAGGCGCGCTGGTGCTTACCAGTGAGCCCCTACAGCCGCAATGAGAGCGGCTTTAGTAGGGGCTCGCCTACGCTTCCGCAACCGTAAGGCACCCGCTTTCCCTCAGCCTCCGCGCGCCTCAGCACGCAATCAGGAACCATGGACGCAGCCTTATGCTGCCGGACCTTTCATCTGTGAACAACTAACCTTCCCTCTGTATCAGGCTCCCTGACCTGCTGTTCTTATGGCTTTACTAATATGGTTTTTTTCACTGCTTTACTGATGTGTCTTTCTGTCAAGCCCTACAATGCGCACAAAGTTCAGATGATTTGCTCTTCCTGACAATGTTCACCTGACCATCATCTATACCTATATCAAAATAACCATTCAGGTTGAAAAGCTTCCCTATTCTCCCCCTAATCTGGATCTGCTGCCTGTGTAGGTGGCATTATGCATTAATCTCCTGCATGAACCCACATGTATATACAGCAACAAAAACAGCAAATAACCTATTAACAAAAAGGTAGTGCTTGGCATGTCAGAGCTTTACTTATTACTATTGCAGGAACACATTTTTCAAATGAATAAGATCTCTGTTATCATACTGGAAATTGTATAGAACTGGGTGGGTTATTGCTGACACCTACTGGTGGCCAGCTGTCTGCTAACAATGTTTTTCTCAATATAAAAGCTTGTGATAAAACAGGATTTCTCATATTTTTCAGACTTGGATTGTGTCACCAGTACCCAAGGGCGGGCCTTAGCAACTACCAGAGAGTGTCAGCCCGAGGGAAGGGTACTGATTGGTTCATCTATAGTGAGTGATAACCAATCAGTATTCAACCTGCACTGTTAGGGGGCAGGCATACAATCATCCACCTCAGGTTATAAATAGGGGCACTCTCCTAAATTCTGGCCCCTGGTCTCATTCTCTCTCCTCCCTTTGTGGAGTGAGGAACAACATCAGCCCTCCACCTCATAAGGAAATGGAGGTGGGGTACACCAGGCCTGATCTGGGCCTAAAGCCTGAATCAGTGCACTGTCCTTAAGGAAGCTGAGGAAAGAAATAAGCAGTGTTCGACAAATACGCATAACCACACGCCTGTGGCAAGTGGATTTAGGCCGCTGGCGAGCCGTGTTGCGGCTCTATGAGTTCCCCTGCTCGCGCCAATTTTTTAAAAATAAATAAATAAATAATCCCCCTCCCTGATTGGGTTGACGCAGGGACGCAGGGAAGAGGGCTGGCTGGCAGCTCTGGGTTAGCCCCTTCCCCCGATCTCCTCCCCCCCCTGCCCCTGATCTCCTCCCCCTCCTGCCCCTGATCTCCTCACCCCCACCCCCCGATCTCCTCCCCCCCTGCCCCTCGATCTCCTCCCCCCCCTGCACCCGATCCCCGCTTGCTGCCCGGGGCGGGAGGTAGGCTGGGGGGGTCCCCGCTTGCTGCCCGGGGCGGGAGGTAGGCTGAGGGTGGTCCCTGTTTGCTGCCCGGGGCGGGAGGTAGGCTGGGGGGGTCCCCGTTTGCTGCCCGGGGCGGGAGGTAGGCTGCTGCGGCAGCGGCGGTGTCCGCCTCTGGAGGGGGTGCGGCATCCGCTTCGGGGGGGTTGCTGCGACGGCGTCCGCTTTTGCTTGGGGGGGGGGGCTGTGTGGGGGGGGGGGGGGTGCTGCGGCGGTGTCTGCCTCTGGAGGGCCCATGCCATGCGGAGACCCCACTGCTGCCATGTGCGACTCCCCCTGCCTTGCGGGTGAGTGTGTGTGTGTGAGTGACAGTGTGAGAGTGACAGTGGGTGAGTGTGTGAGTGTGTTACAGTGTGAGACAGTGACTGTGTGTGTGTGACTGTGTGACTGAGTGACTGTGTGTGTGTGTGACTGACTGAGTGTGTGTGTGTGTGTGTCTTTGAGTGAGTGTGTGTGTCTGGGAGTGAGTGTGTGTGTCTGGGAGTGAGTGTGTGTGTCTGTAAGTGTGTGTGTGTGTCTGGGAGTGTCTGTGAGTGTGTGTGTCTGTGAGTGTGTGTCTGTGAGTGTGTGTGTCTGTGAGTGTTTGTATCTGTGAGTGTTTGTATCTGTGAGTGTTTGTGTGTGTCTGTGAGTGTCTGTGAGTGTGTGTGTGTCTGTGTGTGTGTCTGTGAGTGAGTGTCTGTGAGTGAGTGTGTGTGTCTGTGAGTGAGTGAGTGTGTGTGTCTATGAGTGAGTGTGTGTGTCTGTGAGTGAGTGTGTCACCCTCTCTCCCTCTCCATCACCCCCTCCCTGTGTCACCCTCTCCCTGTGTCGCCTCTCCCTGTTTCACCCTCACCCTTTCCCTGTTGCACTCACCCTCTCCCTGTCACCCTCACCCATCCCTGTCGCCCTCACCCATCCCTGTCGCCCTCACCCTCTCGCTGTCGCCCTCACCCTTTCCGTCGCCCTCACCCTTTCCGTCGCCCTCACCCTTTCCCTGTCGCCCTCACCCTTTCCCTGTCGCCCTCACCCTCTCTCTGTCGCCCTCTCCCTCTCTCTGTCGCCCTCTCCCTCTCTCTGTCGCCCTCTCCCTCTCTGTCGCCCTCTCCCTCTCTGTCGCCCTCTCCCTCTCTCTGTCGCCATCTCCCTCTCTCTGTCGCACTCTCTCTGTCTTTGTCTCATTCTCTCTCTGTGTGTGTTCTCTCTCTCTCTCTGTTTCTCTCATTCTCTCTCTTTCTCTGTCTCTTTTTCTCTGTGTCTCTGTGTGTGTCTCTCGCTCTCTGTGTCTCTTTCTCTCTGTGTCTCTCTCTGTGTGTCTCTCTCTGTATCTGTGTCTCTCTCTCTCTCTGTGTGACGCTCTCTGTGTGTGTCTCTCTCTCTCTCTCTCACCCAGTCTCTCTCTCTCTCTCTGTCTCTCTCTCTCTCACCCACTCTCTCTCTCACCCAAACTCTCTCTCTCTCACACTCTGGATCTCTTATTTACCCTCTATATCTTAACTGCCCTATACCTACACCGAAATAACCTATACTGCTTTCTTCCAGATCTAACTCTCGAGCTTCACACGGAAGACATCGGAATCCCCCCTAAACCAGAAGACAGGTAGGGAACACCTCCCCTCCAATGTATAACATTGCAGGAATGAGGATACCTGGACATTGAGGGACTGCGAATCAGGTAAGATCCCAGGCGGGATTGCTGCTTTAGATATTGTGACGCGGGGCGTCCAGGCACTAGTTATGGGGTTCAGGAAACTAGTCATTCACATCTGACTTTTTTTTCTAAATCCGACATTTACACACACACATACACCCAATTGTAGTATAATGTAATACAATAAATAAACTAATGTCAAAAACGAATGTTGTTCTTACTAGGAATTTATTCATTTTTTTTTTTAAAAACGGGTCTGGGGGCGGGACTAGGGGTGGGGCTGGGGGCGGGGCAAGGTGGCGAGTAGATTTTTTTGTTCGGCGAGTAGATTTTTGTGTGATTTGTCGACCACTGTACATAAGTATAATTGTAGATATCTGGATCTTAAAATCAGTCTTTACTAGTGATAGAAAATGCACAGATTGCAGGAGAGAGTCGAATGAAGATTTATTTCCAAAGCTTCTGGGACTACCACAAAATTCTTCAGAGACAACTTTTGGTCTAAGGACCAGAGTTTGAGAACGAATATGACAACATACAGTGCCATACATTATCACAACCTACTTTGTAATGTAGTGGGTGTTAACTTCAATGGACTGGAAGGTGCCGTATGGAATAGCACTGCTTAGTGAATGTGGGCCGTGCTGTGAAGCTGCTTCCCTGTGCGAAAGAAGATTTTAGTTTTCTGTAGTGCCATCTTGTGGCAAAGGGAATTAGAACTCATTTTGTGAAATGAATTGGAAATTTACAGTTCTTACTAAATGTTTACAACAAACGACAGAGAAGCCCAATGCTACATCCAATATGACAAAAATACACAGTAAAATACTTATATATTCTCTTAAAAAGGGGTAATTTAGTTTAACCCTTTGGCCAAAGCGTTGTAAGCCTGTGAGCCACGACAAGGCAGACACCTGTTCACAGGTTCTAACACTACCAGATAAAATACTAATATAGCTCTATTAGGATTAAAACACTCACTTACCTCTATTAGGAGGGAGAAAGACCAACATTGGATCTGTATCCAGTAGAATGAAAGGATAAATGTTTACCTGAAAGCAACTCTTGTTTAATAAAAGATATGCTATAATAGAAGCCACAGTTCACAGTGAGGAGTGTAACACACACACACATTAACAAGAGGTGCGCTGGCTACACAAGGCATTTAAAGTAAATACCAGGGAACGACGCGAGGCATCTGCAGCTTCTCCTGCCTGGTCTTCGGTGACGCGCCACCATGTAAACCCGGCGTCAAGTGATGCTGTGGGGTCATGTGACGTTGCGTTGCCATGGCAACGTGACATTACATGACCCCGTGACGTCATGTGATGCCGGAGCCGAGCAGGAGGGGGGGGGATGGGGCTCTCGAGCTGGAGGTGAGCATTGCAGTTCGGCGCAGGATCAAAACTTTGCGCACCCCTGCTATAAAACTATAAGCGGCACAAAAGTCTTCCTAAACCCACCAAAACTGACTTTCCTTTTGTTTGTATGTATGTATGTCTTTATTTATATAGCGCCATTAATGTACATAGCGCTTCACAGCAGTAATACACGTGGCAATCATATAAATAACAGATAATATAAATAACACAAAGGGGAAGAAGTGCTTTAGACATAAAAGTAACATTTAGGAAAAGGTGTCCCTGCTCCGAAGAGCTTACAATCTAATTGGTTGGTAGGAACAAAGTACAAAGACAGTAGTTTTTACATAAACCATCACAGATGAAATTCAGAAATGTCAACCACCAATACCAAATCCAGTGAAAAAGCAGCATTTCACTGCATTTGCTGCCCGAGGGGTCTGCCACTAGGGTTGCCAGGTGACTTCTCCAAAAATACTGGATACAATGGTTTAAGGCGTGACACGCTCAAGGCACACACATACACACAAACCTCTGTCCACTCAATGCCGTTTCCTCCTCTCCTTGGGACCACCCCCCAGGGTCCTGACATGTCCGCCTGATTGGATGCATTACCCAGCAGCAGCCAATCCAGAAGCAGGAAGCTGCCCAGCACCCAAGCAAAAGGGGCTCTCTTCCTTCCAAGCCGTCGGGTCACTATGTCCAGAGAGGTGATATCGGACACGTACATGTCCAGTATTACCTCTCATTTTTATCTGGAGAGGGTCCAAATAAGGACAGTCCGGTTCAATACGGGACACTTGGAAACCCTATCTACAACACATTGCAGAAACTGGGTTTATTAGTAAGATTCTATTGCGGTATATGAGACCTCTGATGCCAAATATCAGCGAGACCGCCCCAAAAGCAGTAAATGTTGACATATAAGCAGCCCCCTATTGCAGTATGTTGCATGCTGGCTTGTTGAAATATGCCCTGGTTCCCAATTTTGGTAAATACTAGCATTTAGTTCTTGACCAAATCAATGAAAAGTTCATACATCTAATCTGTAAGAAGAGAAAGGACAGATGCTTCTTTTGTTCCTAACTTCATTCCTGTCTTATGAGATAATCAGACCCTCTGATATTTGGCACATGGAAATAAATACACATTTATTTGTTATCAGTGTGGGACAGAGGAGCTTCCAAGCATGTCTCACCCCTTAAGAAGGCTCGTGCAAGTAACTATATGCAAATCAATACTTTTGGATTTACATAATTACAGTACACTGGCGACACACTTTATTTGAGCTCGGCTAGTCCCGCGAATTCGGGTGTACTCGGGTGTATTCAGGTTTCTGATCGTTTTCTGCCAGAGTGCATTGCGTTATTTTCCGGCAGGGATTTAAGCTTTTTATTCCGGCTTGCTGAAATACTGCAATGCCGTGAAAATACACATGGTGGCGCTTGCGAGCTGTTCTCTGTGAAGCCGTCCCCTATAATGAATTGTAATGCAGTATATATACTATATATATATATATATATATATATATACTGTATAACAACAACCCCTATAAGCCCTAACATACTGTACAGTACTGTACACATACAGTACAGTACTGTATATGCACATAAATGATACTACTGTATGGGCGGCGGGGGCGAGATGTGTTTGCAGCAGAGAGAGATCCGCTGCTCTCTCTCTGCGCAAACATCGGCACAATAAAAATTATTTTAAATACATTTTTATTGATAGTGTACATGTGCAGGGAGAATAGTGTACTGTAACTGAAACAGGTCTTTGTCTTTATTTAATACAGTATGTAAAGCCTAAATTGATACATTTTTGCAACTCTTCCTTCAGTCTCAAGGCCAAGGCCAAGTTACTGTACAATGGCACACTGTGGTACAGTATCTTTTTTAAACGAAACAACTGCAAGCCCACACATTACTGATTCGGCGCTTTACAAGTCATGAGTTTATGCCATCTGGTGGACACGCGAAGCATTGCAGCCTAGTAAATCCTTCTCATTATCATTTAACAGATCAGGCCCCCGTCAGCCAGGCATGAACCGTGGCTGGGAAGGCAAACGCAACGAAGCATGCAAGAGGTGAGCAGCGGCGGATTCCAAGTATCTGCCAGGTACAAACTGGGCATTTGCTCGAATAAAGTGTGTCGGTGCAGTACATAGAAAAAGGGAGACCAAAAAGCGCACCAGCACAAACGGAGCAGGAAGAACCCAGGACACAAAAATGATTAAAAGGGCACTTTAATGTGACAAAAGACCCATCCAATGCATTTCGAACGTCGCAGCGTTCTTTTTCAAGGAAAAAGACTAGTGTGACTAG
The DNA here is from genome assembly GCA_036426205.1 of Ascaphus truei. Classification (NCBI taxonomy): domain Eukaryota; kingdom Metazoa; phylum Chordata; class Amphibia; order Anura; family Ascaphidae; genus Ascaphus; species Ascaphus truei. Next base: position 23,785 of record WSYH01006683.1, read on the forward strand.
TTTGGGTGGGTGACTGGCTGGGCGGGTGACTGACTAGGTGGGTACTTCTGGTGACACACACACACACTCCCCCTCACCCCCACCCCAGACAGCCACAGACGGCAGAACCTGCAAGAGCTGTGAACCAGTGTTCCAGCAAGGTTTTACACTGCGGGGGATAGGGAACCGGTTCACTGCTAGTCAGTGGCCAAGAGCGCCCTTCAGCGTGGGTACAGGAGCTCCTAGTCAGATCTCCGCCGCCCCACTAGCTATTGGCTCCTCTCCAGTTTACCTCGCCTCTGCTGGTCACCCAACTAGGCTGGACGCTGCGGCACTGAGCTCCGTCCGGGCTCCGCTGCAGGGCCAGTCGGGCCACGGGTTAGCGGTTCTGGTAGCCATCTTAGGCTCTCTGTGTAGCGGGAGTCGAAGGCTGCATTGACGTCTCCCAATGAGGTAGGGGGATTTTTTATTTTTTTTCCGATCAGGGGGAAAAAAAAAATTTGAGCAGGGGAATTTTAAGACACCAGCAGCCAAAATCCTATCGTCCATTGCAACCGGGTGACCGGATTTGTCGTACACTTGGTATATCCCTTTATACATTTCCTAGCTAAAAAAAATGTCCATTTATTGAAGATATGTATAGTATCTGCCATCACAGTCTCCATGGGTAATGAATTTCACATTTTAACTGCCTTTACTGTAAAGAACCCTTTCCTTTGATGCTGGTAAAATCTCCCTTCCTCCAACCTTAAAAGGTATTGTACTGCCGTTGAGATGAATAGTTCTATTGAAAGCGCCTTCAATTGTCCCGAATATATGATATAGTTATCATATCCCCTCTTAGACACCTCTTTTCTAATGTAAACAAAACTAATTTAGCTAGACCCTCCTCGTCAGATTTTCCATTCCTTTAATTAATGTAGTGGCTCTTCTCTGGACTTTTTCTAGTTCCATAATGTATTTTTTATGGAGTGTTGCCCAAAACTGTTCTCCATATTCAAGGTGTGGTCTTACACACTCTTTATAGAGGGACATAATTACATTTACTTCCCTTTTTAATACAATTTAAGATCGTGCTTGCCTTTGCATGCTACTGCCTGACATTGGGCACTATTGCTAAGCCTGCTGCCTACAAACACTCCTAAATCCTACTCCATCAAGGAATCCCCTAATTAATCCCAATGTAATTTGTATGTTGCCTGCTTATTCTTGCTTCCCACATGTATAACCGTATATGTATCTGTATTAAATCTCACCTGCCATTTACCTTCCCAAGTTTCCAGTCTCTCCAAGTCCTTCTGGAGAGAAATTATATCCTGCTCTGTTTCTACTACTTTACACAATTTAGTGTCATCAGCAAAAATAGAGACATTGCTCTCTATGCCAACCTCAAGGTCATTAATAAACAAGTTAAAAACCAGGGGTTCCAGTATCGATCCTTCAGGTACTCCACTCACAACTTTAGTCCAACCTGAAAAAGTTACATTTATTATAACTCTTAGTTGTCTATCCTTCCATCAGTTTTTAATCCAGGTGCAAATATTTTTACAGAGTCCAATTTGCTTTATTTTGAACACTAACCTTTTGTGTGGAACTGTATGAAAAGCCTTTGCAAAATCTAAGTAGACCACATCTACTGCATTGCCCTGGTTTAAATTCCTACTTACCTCCTAAAAGAAATTAATAAGGTTAGTTTGGCACGACCTATCCTTCATAAATCCACGCTATTACTAATCATTTTGTTACCCATAGGTATTCCTGAATATTATCCCATGCTAAACCTTGAAGTAGCTTCCCCACTATTGATGTTAGGCTTACAGTTCTGTAATTCCACAGTTGTGGTCCAGGCACCACGTCTGCTTTACACCAATCTTGAGTTACTGAGCCTGTTGTTACGGTAGCTAGTGATAGGTTTATAAAACACACCAAAATATATCTGGGTTGAATGGAACATGACTTAGATATAATAAATATAATTTATTCCTTAAAGAAGGTAAACACACAAGATATACAAATAACAGATAAGAATGAGCACTTACTTAAGGGTTGAACAATGAAGCCATCAGGATACAGGATTGGCACTTCATTTAGCAATACAGGTTCAGATGAAGACATCACGAAAAGACACGAAAGACACTGAGTATAGAGCTTACACTTGTTTATATGGAGTTCCATTCCTATACTCTGGCATTGAGTGCAAGTCATTGGAGAACAATTATCTGCACCCAATCCCTCCTTGCCACCTCACCTGAGGGGCACCGTAATACCTGCCCACTGGGTGGATATTATTCTAATCAGGGGCTTATTTCCCTAGCCCCCCGCCCACAAGCCTGGCGTCTGAATGTCTGCTTTGGCCAGGAAACCCTTTGTCCCAGGGTGTGAAACACAACACTTATCATCAAGTACCCACGTCCTGCTTTCTTTTGTGCTAGCATACACAAGCAGGGTGGGGACGCCTTTGATCAGGGGTTTATTTGAGACCACTTGTCTCCCCCCTGAGCATTAACATACCATATGGGCTCTGGCTTTTTCTAACACACCCAAAATACAATACATTCTTTAATATCTTCACATATTAAAATAATCCGTTCTGTGGGTCTGAGCGGGCTGAAATTTGCCAGGTCCTCATGCCGGAAGACCTTTGCCAAAGTGGCCAAGTTTCAGCCTTCCACGACACCCAGAACCGGAGATACAAAAAACAAGTTTAAATCCCATATTAACTTTAATGCAGGATTCTCCGCTTCTAGCTAAAAGAAATCTCTGCTTTTCACTCTCCCATTGAAATCAATGGGCTCCACCGCTATAGGCTTTCAATGGAGCAACTCCGCCGTTGAAGTCAATGGGCTTCGCCGCTATAGGCTTTCAATGGAGCAACTCCACCTTTGAAGTCTATTGGAAAACCACAATTTTTTACATTTGCCCATACTCCGTCTGGTTGATCGGAGAGGGCTGGAAATGGCCATGCAGTCATGCCGGAACAGTGACTACATTCGATCCAAATCCCAACCCTCTGGTACTCACAGAACCGGAGATATGGGCTTACACTTTTTACCCGTTCGTACTTAGCTGTTTTAACGCCACGCGGCTTTTCCCCCCATTGGAATTAATATGGCGGCCGCCGCCATAGGAAATGCATGGTCTGGCACATCCATAGGATTCAATGGGATCTCCGCTCCCATTGGAGTCAATGGCGCGCCTCGTGGCGAGCTCGACCCTTTACGGGGGTCCCTCATTCTTGGACCCGTGGTGGTCGTGTGTGGGGGTTCCTAGGGTCTAGGGGCAAAAATAATTTTATTTCTGGGTGCCCTAGAACCTAAGTTTCCCACGCCAATTGTGTTTGAACTTGAACTCAGTGTGATCAAAGCTCTCTTTCAGATAATGTTTCCGCTTCTGCAGTCTCCGGTTTGGATGGCTGCCAACCCGTTCCTGGAGGTCGGCGTCGAGGAATCCCCATTGAAATTAATGGCTCCATTGACTTACAATGGGGAATCGCCGCTCCTTCTCTCGGGCGCCACCTGCAGGTCTTCTACGGAAACGGGCCCAAATCGCCGGAATCTCCATAGGGTTGTATTGAGCCCCAACGGTGACCTATGGAGAAACTGCAAAATGGAGCCTGCAAAGGCGGGAAAAGGGAACAAAGGGCTATAATCACTCCTTAACTATTAACCCCTTCCCTCCCGCATAAACCCCAGTGTATGTGTTGATGCAGACACTGGAATGGGAACAATACATATTTACAGGGGAATACACATTTGGGTACTGAAGCAGGGTAAAAACACATTAATGGACCGCAGTCCAGTTAACCCCTTGCTTCCCAAGTGAGAGCAGGAGGTGGCCAAATGGGGTGTAACCCTTTTAATACCGGGCCAAACCCCCTCTCCCATGACACCTGTGGAAATGGATTCCTTGAATATTAAATGTAATGGTTTGGCTATTACTGAACTTAGCTCCTTAAGAGCTCTTTGATGTTTGCCATTGGGAGCAGGTGCCTTATTTACTTTAATTTTAGATATACAAAAACAGGAAACCTAGTTTCTGAGCACTCGATCACTGATGATGATTTGTGAAAGAATTTAAAACTATTTTATGTCAGCAAATATAAAATATTGGGTATTAAAATCAGACAACACTCGTGTAGTGACTTTGATCGTTGTATGAGTGCTGTATAAGTGCTCACGATCATACAGTAGTGTACTGTGTGCTTTATGACCAAAATAAGTCTTCATTAGGGTTAATAGATATAGAGAAGCCCTAGTTAGAGGCATACAGGAGAGAAGTAAATACACACACACACACACCTCTGTTCTCCCTGCTTGAAATGTACAGTTAAGTCGGGATCCACAGTTTAATCACATTGTGGAAGTTCTAATAGTATGGCTCCCAGTAAATGTTCAAGATCACTCCTACCATCCACACTGATCTTGTAGGTTATATCAGTGCTGATGTGAGTGGTAGTGCGTGTAAATACAGAACACTGGTAAGTATTTCGTGGAATTCCAATCCAAAAAATTCAATGACTGGTTTAATAACAGCACACTCCTACATCTGCGCTGATCTAGTGAACTTATATCAGCGTGGATGTGTACAGAGGTGCACCAATAGGTTCAAGAGGATTAATCTAAAGCACAATAACTGTGTCCCCCACAAATCATAGCCATAGATCAAATTCCAACAGCAGCACACTCCTGCATCTGCACTGATCATGTATATTATATCAGTGAGGATGTCAATGCAGAGGTGCATTCAAAACAGCACAATAGCTGGATAAGTTCAGAGTTCGTATCCAATTATAGGTATAATTGATGGCACGCTCCTGCATCTGCGCTGGTCATGTTGATCATATCAGCGCTGATGTCAGTGGAGAAGTGCTTGTAACAGCCTAAGGGGGCGGCCCCAGTCACTTTTACAGCGCGCGCGAGGCGTGCACTGTGCTATCAAGCCCCGCCCCCCCAGTCAGGCCGGTCCCAGTCCCTACCTTGTCACGCACCTTTCCCCAGCGGTGCGCGACAGGTTTTCAGGCAGGCAGGGGAATTTGAGATTGGCATTTGCGACGGAGGCGTGGCCACGCCCCCGCCGGCGGTTCAGCCAATGAGGGCAAACCAGCTGCGGGACGTCATGGCCACGCCCCCGCAAATCCACGGCCACGCCCCCTCCCGTCGCAAACCTTCCCTCTCCCCTCAGACCGCCTATCGCGGTGTAGTGCTGTGTACGCGCCGCCCCCCCCGCAGGGCGCGCATGCCACAGTGAAGACTGGGGACTGGCCCTAAGATAGCTCTATAGACGTGTGTTTAATATCAGTATATCAGCAGCACACTCCTGCATGTACAGTACACTGATCATGTATATTATATCAGTGCCGAGGTGCATTCAAACAGCACAGTAACTTGTTATGATCAAAGTGAAGATTCAATTCAAATCTTAATTGATGGCACTTTCCTGCATCTGCGCTGATTGTGTTGATCATATCAGCGCTGATGTTAATGGACAAGTGTTTAAAATGCTCTAAAAGTCATGGATTGGAAATTAATGAATTCAAGAATCTTTCTTCTGAAAGCAGCCATTACCAGCAGGGTCAGATGATCGGTATAGGTCCCCAATACGGAGCGCTCTCCTCTCAGAAGTATCCCCGGCAAGAGCGCTACAAGTAAAGAAGTTAATACTTCAGTGCAGGACTCCGCAACAAAGTTACCGTTTTCTGAGTGTTACGGTCAGAATGAAGACGGCCTGCGCGTGCATGTGGAGTTTCGCCAAAGCGCATGTTTCACGTAAAATGCTTCTTCAGGCCACGTAACTCAAGGGGGGGCCGTTTTCATTCTGACCGTATACCCCAAAGAAGAGACCCGCAATATTGAGTCTTGAAATGCGTAGGATTTTTGGCACTGCATGTACACCGTACCTGGAGGAAAACAGTGGTGACCTCATCAGGAAAAGCCGGTTTGTTACGAGTCAGATGAGTCAGAGGCGTACGGCCTACCAGAGCAACTGAAGCACCAGTGACTGATCCTGTACCAGAGCGCTAGTGAATACCACAAACTAAGGATTTTGTCCTAGTTACTTTCTGTAAGTAGGATTCCAATTTTTCCACCCGGCGGAGTGAAGAAATATACCTACATGCACGATCCATTTACACGTGGTAGATTGATTTTGCTTATATGTTAGAGTGTATGTTTTTATGGTTAGATTGTGAGGCACAATCTTTTTATTGTCTCCATTGGGAGTGCTAAATGTTATATTTTGTGATAATTGTCACCATCTGCCTTTATTTCCAACTATCAGTATCACTTTCATATCCAAAGGATATTACACTATGGCTGCACGTTTTGTTGTTCTTTTGTCTCCTATTTCTTGAGGTACCAAGATCTTCTGCTGATCCCAAATAACTTTGATTCATCTGTATTGAAAGGAACTTCAAGGGATTGTCTACTCAATTGTCCAAGCGCCAGAAAGGTCAGTTTTTGCAGAAACTGTGGAGCCAGACTTAACTGTGCATTTCAAGCAGGGAGAACAGAGGTTTGTGTATTTACCTCTCTCCACTATGCCTCTAACTAGGGCTTCTCTATCTCTATAGAACCCTAATGAAGACTTATTTTGGTCATCAAGTATACACTACTGTATGATCGTGAGCACTTATACAGCACTCATACAACGATCAAAGTCACTACACGAGTGTTGTCTGATTTTAATACCCAATATTTTATATCCATTTGCTGACATTAAAACTAGTTTAATTATTTCACAAATCATTATCAGTAATTGAGTGATCAGAAACTAGGTTTCCTGTTCTTGTGTATCCATGTAGTATTACCTAGTGAACACCTCACTCATTACTTTAGCTGTAGTTGGGTTATTCTTGTATTGCTACTTACTTTCATTTTATCAAGCCACCTATGAACTTCTTCCTCAGTTAACCAATTGTTTGTTAAGATAGAGGTTGTGGCTTTCTCCTGCAGCACTACTATTGCAATTGATTCTTCCCTGGTAAATAGAGAAGAAAAGAATTTAATACTTCCGCTTTTTCCTTATCTCCAATTATGTGCCTGCCCATATCACACTGGAAGGGCCCTATATTTTATTTTATATTTATTTTTCGTTATAAAAGAGAACTTTTTAGGGTTTCTTACTTTCTATTGCAATCCTCTATTCATTTTTTGCTAATCTGATTGCACTTTTGCAACTTTTGTTACATTCCTTATAATTCTGATATGCTGCCTCTGTCCCTTCTGATTTAAACAATCTACATACCTGCCTCTTCCTTTTCATTTCCTCCCCTACCTGTTTATTTAACCACATTGATTTAGACATGTTTCTTTAATATTTATTACCAAAGGGTATACACTGACAAGTGTGCTTTTATATCAATGTTTTAAAGCCTGCCCATTTATCTTCCACATTTGTCGCTGCAAAAACATCACCCCAATTTATTCCTAGTAGATTCCTCAGTTTATTAAAATCTGCCTTAAATATTAAGTTTTTGTTGAACTCATGTAATATGGTTTTTGATAATTTATTTAAAATGAGACTATGTTATGATCAGTTTTTCAAATGTTACGGGACTTGAATATTTGTCATTACTTCTACATTGTTTGATATGACCAAATCCAGTACTGTCCCTCTCCTGGTTGGTTCCTCAATAATTTGGGTCATGTAATTGTCTTTAAGCACCCCTGTAGTTCAGCTCAGGTATGAGCTAAGGAGTCTCACCTCCTGTCTCAAAAGACAGGCCCTTGTAAGCAATCTAATCAGGCAGGTGGTGTTTGTTAATTGACTACCAGCAGTTAACCACCACACTGCTGGATTAGAGGCACATTACTTGAACAGGGATAACTCCCCTGTTACAACCCCCAAAAACTTGTTTCCTTTTGTTGTTATGTTAATCTCATTGCCCTAGGCTATTTCTGGATAATTAAAATCACCCATTATGCAAACATGACCTAGTTTTGATGCCTTCTCAATTTGCAAAAGTATGTTGGCTTCCTCTCACACAGATATTTTGTGGTTTATAGCATACCCCTACAAACATTATCTTTCTACCTTTACTTCCACTGCTAATTTCTATCCACAAGGTCTCTACATTTTCATAATTCCCTCCATAAACATATAACCTTATAATAGGTTTTAGATCCGGTTTAACATATAAACATACTCCACCTCCTCTTCTATTTAATGTGTAACACAAACCACCATAAGCAGAACCACATACCCTACATCAAAAAACGATAACACGCAATAGATAATCATAAAAACATATAATAGGCAAAACCAGAAAGGCTAAAGGAGGGGGAGGGGGCGTAGAATAGGGTACGTGAGCACAAATACAATAAAGGGTCAAGACAACACATACAGTAGGTGGGTACAAAAAATGCATTACTGTGACTGTGTGAAAATTTTGCAACATTAAAGATTTTTTTCGGTGTTTTCCTTTCCTGGGGTGCTGGGACCAGGTGATTTCTAGGCTGTAAGTTTCAGGGTGGGTTTCCCTGAGAAAGTCTTCACAGAATGTGTCTATATATCGGGGTTATGGGATACCCCAAAAGTTGGATCCGGGAGTTGAGTGAGATTCTCGGATACAGCCAAGCACATTGCTCCAGGCAAACTCCGACCCTGAAAACGGTCTTGCGACTCACCGCCAGGATTCCTGCTGCAACATAATCCAGACAAGGTAAACGGGCATGAAGGGGTTAATGTATACCTGCAACCATACAGGGGATCCCTAGTATAAAGGGGTGGAGGGGGTGCCCACAAACATGCCGAGTTACCCTGAACCTAGTACAGGGGTTCAGGGGATGCTCAGATATATGATAAGGCTGTGAGTTGTTTGTGTGTTTAAAAAGTTTAAAAGTAATTTCTAGAGTGTGGCAAGGATGAGGCTAGTGAGTGTAGACAGTATATCCCCTTACTCCATCCCTGACACCAGAAAAGGGACTTACACATTTTTATCACAAAAGATACAGGACACAGTATATTTTATTAAAGAGTTATATTTAATAGGTATATGTAAAATGAACTGTGGGATTTCCAAGTCATGGATTCCGAGGGACCAGATGGCTACCAAGCTTGGTGCCTATGGGTCTGTTCTGATTCCGGACTTGAAACCCTCAGGGATGCCAAGGTGTTAGAACAGGAGGGGTACTGAAGTTCTGCATGAGTACCCACATTCTGGGCTAACCCAGGGCTATCCGGCCACCATTTGCCAGAGCCCAGACAGCGGTTGGGCTCAGTATGCAAAAAGGCAGAGGTGCAAGGTTGGCACATGCACTTTGCAGAATGAAAAAAGGTGCCCACCCGGATTTACTATACCGGCAAATCGGTGATTGGCTGGCAGGAGAATTCCCACGCTCTGATAGGCTGTAGAGGTTTGTGAATGGGACCCTGAAACCCATAAGAAACCTTGCAGCCAATAAGGAGTGCAGATTCCAAGCGCCAAACCATCAGTGGCAAATTCAAAGATGCTCTGTGCTGAATAGACGCGAGACGGCTTCAAAGATTTTGAGTGAAAACATTTTCTAAGTCCCGTTTTTTGAGAAAGTAGCGTTCGATGCTGGAATTGCATGCCGAAATCAGTTCCAGGATTTTGCGAGTACCTCCTGGTAATTGGAAAGGGCTCCTAGAGGTCATGTTTGTGAATTTTGTTTAGAGGACAAGTTTATTTGTTAGCCCCCATCCCAGTAAGTGTGTTAACCGTGCAAATTGTGTTACAATTTATTTTACCTCCTTGCTTTGCTCAGTCAGATGATCCCGGTATAAAAGATGTTGATAAACCTGGTCTCCCGTGACAGTAATATTTCAGAAAATACTACCATGAAGGTCCTTGCCTTAAGCTTGCAGACTAAATACCTGAAATATTTTTTTAGGACCCTCCGTCTTTCTCTAACTTTGCCATTGGGCCCCACGTGTACCAAGACCACCGGGTCAGTCCCATCCCCTCCCAACAATCTGTCTACCTGATCTGCAATGTGCCAAACTCGAGCCCCCGGGAGTCAGCAAATTGTTCAGTTCACGCGGTCATGGCAACAGATTGAGCTACCTTCATAATAATGGCATCCCCTCTAAACACCTTTCTTTGTCTCTGAGTATCCCGAGTCCCCTCTGTGCTGGCAGAAGTATTCCCCTGGCTGAGTTATCAATCTCCCCCAGCCTTGCCATTCCTGCCCTGAAACTCCCAATATCTTCACTGAATATGGCAAATCTATTGGGATGGGTCAGCTCATAACTGGCCTGCCTCTTCCTCCAGCTACTCTAACCATTAGCCAGCTACCAACCTGATCTTCACTCACAGCTCCACTAGTCCCAGCCAGGGCATGCTCAGTGAGCACTAAACTCAATATTTCAAGTTGCCTTTTCAGATCAGCAATCTGAAACTCCAAAGAGATCACCACCTGCTCACAGAAACAGCTGCTCTAATTGCACATAGATATGGAATGATGTGCAATGAGTGGCATTTTCAATCCTGCTCATTGTTGTAACTATGGCATTATAAGCCAACAATTTACTGTACTTCTATATATTGCAGCCCCCTTTCCCTATGCCTAGGAGAAACTATGCAGGCGACTATGCGTGCTGCTATACCTGTTGCTCACAGGAGGCCTAAGCCTCTGCCACTGAGTGCCTGGGGTGAGCTTTCTCCTTAGTGCAGTGCCTCCACCTGTGAGAGATCCCAGCGTAGCCCTGGTGTCCTTCCCAATGTCAGTCCCACCCAAGTGTGAGGTAGCGCTATCCCTGTGGACCGTTGGTGCACTTATAGATACCTCCCTGGGCACTCCTGTACCCAGGTGCAGCTGATGAACTAGAGGATCAGTCTGGTCCCACGACGTGGGGCCTCCAATAATCTCCTCACTCCTTACGCGTCTGATCCGCCTGGTGAAGTGCGAGCTCCAGCTGGAGGGTCTCACACAATGTCTATGGTGGGCCCTAGGCCTGGTCCCAGACTGCAGGACACAGTGTGGCCGTCCGGTCACCAATGCAGTACAACTACTATGGCACTCTAATGGGGAAGAGTCCCATGGGCCTTCCCTACAATACTCAAGCTAGAGAGGAACTCAGGGCCTACGGGGCAATACTAGGCCTAGTCCAGGGAAGCACAGCGGCCTGGACACTACCTGCTCCTTGCCTCCTCTGCTCCGACTGGCATGCGGTCTCTTCGCGCCAAACCTCTATCCCCTTCCTCTCCTGCTATCTTTAGCCCCATTGGCTGGCTGGCTGGCTTGCCCACATGGGTTCCCTCTTCTGGAGGATCCTGGGACCTGTAGTCCTGCGCAAAGCCTCCTGTAATGGCTGCCACACCTTCAGTCATCGGCGCATGCAAGACGCAGCATCCTGCGCATGCACAACTTCCAAGGTGGCCGCCACCTACACCAGAGCGTTCCCCGATCGCGCAGGGCTCCGGTACCCGCACCTAGCCGGGTCCGTCGCAGAGCTCCGGCAGGTCAAAGCAGCAGCTCCCCCTCACCAGATGTAAGGAGGGGGGGGGGCTCTGCTACATCATTATATCTTGTTTCAACTCCTGGTTCTAACGCCACACTTAATACAAACAGTAATCAAGTCACATACTGTAGAGCAGGATGCTCAAGATTCATTACAAGCCTTTGTTTTAAAGAGGGAAACACACACCAACCAAGTGTAATGGCTGGACCCCCCTTGTCTGACCCACCCAATCTCACATTGAAACATTTAATAAGTTATGCTTTGGGCTCTGAATGAACTGTTGCACGATCTGGAGAGAGTATTTAGATTTTCTGACATATTTTGCCACAACTGATTTTGTGTGTTAAAGTGCATAGTTTTTTTTCTATAATACCTAGGGACCTGAGGCCCTGGCAAATATTAATTTGACATATTTTGTTTGCATAAGTACCCCAGGTGGTGACAGTGTATAGATATGATTTGTGTTTCAGTAGAAATTTCTCACACAATATTCTCATCCAAGCGGCTACAGTTTGTCTTTCTCTGCTCTAGTTAATTTAGATCATTAATATTATTATGTTGAAATAGCTAGGGGGCGGGAAGAAGGGCTTTACAGTTTACCTGATGTATGCACACGATCATATATACACCTGATATGCACACATGATATGCATGTTGTGTTTGTATGTCGCTATTATGCACTGCTCTGCTAATTGTGTATATGCGAAAATGCATCTCATTGTATTGTTATGTAACCCTGTGTAGTTTCGGGGTTCTAGGTCTTTCATCTCCTGTGCAAAAATCCCTGGTAAGGGCAGGTTTTCCAGGAGTAATCATGGGGTTTCCCCCCACCCCCATGTTTTGTGTAGTATTCAGTGAAGATCGTGACATCAGGCTTTGTGTCCAATTGCAATGACACAGGAGTGGTGCCTATTGGAGCTATTTAGTGCACAGCACTTCCTGTATTTAGGCAGTGTCTCACCCCTCATGAGTGAAACTAGTCGGACCCAGCAAACTGCCAGGGCTCTGGCAGGTTTTGTGGCCCTTCCTTAGGGGAGAGGTGTGGGCGACTATTCCCCTTACTCCATCAGGGAGTAAGGGAAGAGCAAGGGCAGCTTCTAGGGCCCTGACTAGGAGTGGTGTCCAGGGACTTCCTTTGGGTTGGCAACCTACGATGAGCGGCTAAAGACTGGCCGCTATGATGGGCAGCTTGTTCATGTATGCTGTAATAAAAGATGCCATGTATAAAGAACGCTTCTGTCCTGATTGTGGAGTCACTCGGGAAGAAGGTGCACACAGCGGTTCTCTTTCAGAGACTCATCCCTACTTCGCTGGGGGTCTGGAAGAGATGGAGGCGCTGTACCAAAAGTGAGTATGACTCAGCCATACCTGGAGAGCCAGTCCTGATGATATCCCCCATAACATCGCGGGAGACTCAGGAGTCCTGTAAGCCATCAGGTGCACCACACTACACCACATGTAACATTGGTCAATTTCCACAGGAGGGGGTCAATATGAGATTGGATGGAGGAAACACCGTTACAGTTACAAAGCCTGATAATAAATAAAGGTTTAAAAAAACAAACCAAAAAAAACTCACAATTGGCCAGATTTACAAAGGGGGTAAATGCTA
>WSYH01006684.1:0-17002 GCA_036426205.1 Ascaphus truei
ATCTTTATTTATATAGCACCATGTATGTACAGTACACAGCGCGTCACAGCAGTAACACACGGGACACAATAATATAACAGATACTGGGAATAAGCGCTTCAGACATGAAAGTAACAATAGGAAAGGGAGTCCCTGCCCCGAAGAGCTTACAATCAAAGTGCTGTGTTTTTCCTTTTCCTGTGGCTCGGGGTGGTAATAATTTTGTGATCCGGCAGGTTAGCTGAATGAGGGAGCCCAAGTGTAGAGACTTTGGCCCATATTCACTAAAGCAGCGGTAACCAACTCCAGTCCTCATGAGCTACCAGCAGGTCAGGTTTTCAGGATATCCCGGCTTCAGCACAGGTGGCTCAATCGAAGACCTATGCTTAAGCAGTGACTGATTGAGACACCTGTGCGGAAGCAGGGCCTGACTGAGGCACATGTGCTGAAGCAGGAACTGACTGAGCCACCTGGGCTGAAGGAGGGATATCCTGAAAACCTGACCTGTTGGTGACCTTTGAAGACTGGAGTTGGCCGCCCCTGATCCATGCAGAAGAAAAGCGACTCTTACATACACTAACACATCGACATAGCGAGCCTACTCTCTCTGCAGCCCCACTCACAGTTTGGCTAGTCTCCTGCTCCTTCGGGGGGAGATCCGTCCGGTCTGGCCCATCTGGTGCCAGGGATTTCTCCAGGTACCCAGCGGGCCGGTCCCAGACTGAGAGGGAGGGAGTGTGAGAGCAAGCGGGTGTAAGGCCAGGTCCCCGCTGGCTACTGCAGCGCCCGCTGTGGCGGACGCTGCAGGGACAAGATCCGCCCCGCAATGGGGCCGGGCCCGCTGCGAGGGGGGTGGCCGCCGCGCTGCGTCGCCAGAAACTCCCGCTCTCAAGAAAATTGAGAGCAGGAGTCGCGACGGAGCGCTAGGCCACGCCCCCCGGTGGTTCAGCCAATGAGGGCGAACCTGCCGGGTGACGTCACGGCCACGCCCCCCGTCTTTCCCCCTGCAGCTCTCTGCAGACCCGGGGGACTCTGCTGCACGCGCCGCCTGCCTCGCAGACGCGCGTGCAGCGCAGGCCGCAGCCTTATACGGTAGGTGTACAGACATTGGATTATGAAAAGGTTATTGTTTCACTTATCTGCGTGCTTTACAATCGAATGGTTAACGCGTGGAACAAACACAGCTACGCTGCAACCTCCTGCAGTCTCCTTCAATTATATCTCCTGACGTCACTTCAGACACATCTACGAATCCATGGAAAACCCCGGGAACGGTTTGGAAATGACAGACTTTAAGGGATTATTAGCATCTTCCTTGTATTATTTTTCTTCCTACTGGAAAATAGAATTTCAGCTGGACTTGCCAAGGGATTTGTATCTGGATGGAGAAGAGAGAGAAAAAAATGAATTTCCTGAAACCCAACAACTGGTTATTTAAATACATGTTAAGTGTAGAACAGGAGCCCAGGTAATCTGATCAGAAGCTGCAGTAATGAGCTGACCCCACGTTAATGAATTCAGTCTGCAAAGGTGCACCATAGGAAGAGAGAACAGCCTGCTCCACTTGTGCTCACTGCGCTAGGGAAGTCTTCAATAAGAGGACCTTGAAATGTCTCAGCTGGAGACTCAGGACGGGTTCCTCCTCCATGTAATAAGCTAACTTGTTCCTTAACTCCTCTGCAGGCAGGTGATGCAGGAGAAGGAGCAGGAGCAGCTCAGTGAGTAAAGACACCGCCTCCGACACTGAGTTTGAAGCAGGAGAACCTGGTTCAATTCCTGGTTTCGGCTTGTGGTAACCTTGGGTAAGTCACTTCATCTCCACCAAAAACTTAGATTGTAAGCTCTGCGGGGCAGGGACTGTGTCTGCAAAATGTCTCTAAAAAGCACTACACACTATTCAAGGACCAACTATTATTCTTAAACTGGCAGGAAAAGGGGTTCAAACTGGAGCCAATGGCATCGTATGTCCCTGCATCATGGTGCTTTGCCTCTGTTTTTACCCCTGTAACATCACCGTACAGCTCAAGCCCTGGTTATTTGCGGCCCCGCTAGGAATTAGGGACACGTTGCACTGCAGAGATATGAGGACAGTATTGGGTGGCACTCCAAAAGTCAAACCCAGCTTTAAATGTCATAATGCACAACGTTTCCGGGGAATCCCGTCTTCAGGTGGAAAACACGTACGTGTTGAAGAAGGGATTCCCCCGATATGTTGTACATTATGTCTGCATCATTAAAGAGACTTTAAATGTCTGTTTGATTTTAGTCACAGGTTTTTCTTTTTTCTTTTCAGTGCCACGGGTAGAATGGACAATCGCGAGACACATACACACACCTCTCTCTGCTCCATGCTGTTTCCTCCTCCCCATGGACCAACCCCCAGGCTCCGGACGCCTCCTCCTGATTAACTGCATTACTCAGCAGCAGGCAATCAGAATGGAGGAAGCTGCCCAGCCCCCTAGCAGTAGCCCTGCTCTCTCCCTGCTCGGGAAATCCTCCGGCCCCCCCAAGCCGGTCAGGTCGCTATGTCCAGAGAGGTAATACCGGTATACACATACACGTCCAGAGAGGTAATACCGGTATACACATACACGCCAAGAGAGGTAATACAGATATACACATACACGCCCAGAGAGGTAATACTGGTATACACATACACGCCAAGAGAGGTAATACAGGTATACACATACACACCCAGAGGTAATACCGGTATACACATACACGTCCAGAGAGGTAATACCGGTATACACATACACGCCCAGAGAGGTAATACCGGTATACACATACACGCCCAGAGAGGTAATACCGGTATACACATACACGCCCAGCGAGGTAATACCGGTATACACATACACGCCCATATATTACCCTATACTAACCCTACACCCTTAACCCTAAACCCACATACAGATTCCCTCTAATACTAACCCTACTACCCCTTACCTCTAAACACATAATATACCACCCCTAGATACTAACTTAACCCTACCCTTACCCTCCATAATTACCCTCATACTACGGGCAAACCCCTCTAATACCACTACCACTAACCCCTTACCCTTAACCTACCCCCCCCATAATATCCCTAACTAACCCTAACTAACCTCCCCAATCAAGAACCCTAACAACCCTCCTTACCCTTAACACCCCATAATATTAACCCTAACTAATACCCTACCCTACCCATATCAACCTTAATAACTACCCGTTACTAAATCATATACCCTAATACAACGCCTAGCCCCTTACCCTTCCCCATAACTATTAACCCCTAATACTAACCCACCTACCCCTTACCCTACAACCCCATAATATTACCCCGTAATACTAACTACCCCATTACCCTAAACCCCAATAAATATTAACGCCCTATACTAACCCTAAACCCTTCCCTAAACAACCCATAATATTACCCGAATACTAACCTACCCTGCCGTAAAACCCCATAGTATTAACCCCTAATACTAGACCCTACCCCTTAGCCTAACCTAACCCCATATTACCCCAATACAACTCTACTACCAACCCTTACCCTAAACCCCCATATTACCCCTAATACTAACTCTAACCACCCCTTACCCTAAACCCATATGACCCCCTAAACAACCCTACCCCTTACCCTCAACCCCATATTACCCCAATACACCCTACCCCGTCCCTAACCCCATATTACCCCTAATAACTACCCACCCCTACCCTAAACCCTTCCTAAACTCTACCCCTATACTAACCCGCCACCCTTACCGCTAACCAACCCCATATTACCCCTATACTACAAACCCTCCCTTCTATACCTATACCCCATCTAACCCTACTCTAAACAACAACTAAATCCTAAACCCCTCCCTAAACCCCACTATACCCTAATACTAACCCTACCCTAAAAACCTTAAACACACCCCAAAACCCCTTAAGTTAAACCTCTACCTTAAAACTTGCCTTACAGTAGAATCGATGCGCGTGCGGCGAGGACCCGGGGGCGTAGCGGCTGTGGCCAGGTCCACTCTGCTCCGCCAAAACACCGTGACGTAACAATGGCTACGTCGAGACGGCCTCTGCCAAATGTCCCTTTGCGGCCGGACTTTTTGCATGTGATCGCTTGGGGACAACTCGTTACCTCGGGACCATAACGACCATCTTCTTTATACTTAACGTCCCGGTGTATCCAATACTTAACGAAGCTGGTTGACTTGGGTCTTATGCGCGTTCATTAGATGCATTTCTGGTTATAAATCCTCTCAAGGACCCTAAGTGGGGCGGCCGCCCGCACTCCACTTCTTTCAATGGTTGTTGATGCTCTCAGTCGTGGAAAACGGGAATCCTCAGCAGCATGGGCTTCCATAGGTTTCCATAGACAGTCTCCTGTGTCTAGGGTTGCCAAAGTTGTGCGCCGTATGCGAACCGGACTGTACCTGTATTTGGACTCTTCCACAAAAAATTAGAGGTACCACTTGGACATTTATGTATATACCGGTATCTCTTGGAACCGTAAGTCTCTGTGTTGTGTAGTATAGACGTGTATTTACCGTCTGGCGTGTATGGTAATACACGTTGTTTTTTTTATTACCTTACCTCCTCCTGGGGGCGTGTATGTGTATAACCCGTATGTACCTCTCTGGCGTGTATGTTATAACTGGTATTACCTCTCTGGGCTGTACTGTGTATACTGGGTATTACCTCTCTGGTTCGGTGTATGTGTATCCTCGGTAGTTAAACCTCTCTGGGCGTGTATGTTTTATACCGGTATTACCTCTCTGGGATTGTTGTATCACCGGTATCCTCTCTGGGCGTGTATGTGTATACCGCGTATTACCTCTCTGGGCGTGTATGTGTATACCGGTATTACCTCTCTGGGCTGTATGTGTATACCGGTTTACCTCTCTGGGCGTGTACGCGTATACCGGTAATTCCGTCCCTCTTGGGCGTGTATGTGTATACCGGTATTACCTCTCGTGCACGTGTATGTGTATACGTATTACCTCTCTGTACTTGTATGTGTATTACGGTATTACCTCTCTGCACGTTGATGTGTATACCCGTGTATTACCTCTCTGGGCGTTTATGTGTATAACCGGTATTACCTCTCTGCTCTCGGCGTGTATGTATATACCGGTATTACCCTCTCTGGGCGTGTATGTGTATACGGTATTAACCTCTCTGGATTGTATGTGTATAACCGGTATTACCTCTCCTCTTCTGCGTGTAATGTTGTATACGGGGTATTTCCTCTCTGGCAGTGTATGTATCCGGTATTCCTCTCTGGGCTGTATGTGTATACCGGTATTACCTCTCTGGCGTGTATTTGTATACCGTATTCCACCTCTCTGGGCGGTGTATGTGTATATCCGGTATTAGACCCTCTCTGACTGTGTATGTTTACGCGTTATCTCTCTCGGGCGTGTATGTGTATACCGCGTATTACCTCTCTCTTGGGACGTGTATGTGTATACCGGTATTAACCTCTCTCTGGGTGTGTATGTGTATACCGGTATTCCGTCTCTGGGTGTGTAATGTGTATACCGGTATTACCTCTCTTGGCGTTGTGTGTATACCGGTATTACCCTCTCTGGGCGTGTATGTGTATACCGGTATTACCTCTCTGGGCGTGTATGTATATACCGTATTACCTCTCTGGGCGGTATGGTTACCGGTATTACTCTCTGGGCCTGTATGTGTATACCGGTATTACCTCTCTGGGCGTGTAGTGTTGATCGGTAATTACCTCTCTGGGCGTTGTATGTGTATACGATATTACCCTCTCTGGGTCGTGTATGTGTATACCGGTATTACTCTCTCTGGCGTGTATGTGTATACCGTGTATTACCTCTCTGGCGTGTATGTGTATACCGGTATTACCTCTCTGGGTGTGTATGTGTATACCGGTATTACCTCTCTGGGTGTGTATGTGTATACCCATATTACCTCTCTGGGCGTATGTGTATACCCGTATTACCTCTCTGGGCGTGTATGTGTATAGCGTATTATCTCTCTGGGCGTGTATGTGTATACGGTATTACCTCTCTGGGCGTGTATGTGTATCCCGGTATTCTCTCTGGGTGTGTATGTGTAATACCCTTATTACCTTGCTCTGGCTGGGCGTGAATGTGTATAGCCGGTATTACCTCCTCTGGGTGTGTATGTGTATACCGTATTACCTCTCTTCTGTATTGTACCGGTATTACCTCTCTGGGCGTGTATGTGTATACCGGTATTACCTCTCTGGGCGTGTTAGTGTATACCGGTATTACCTTCTCTGGGCGGTTATGTGTTATACCGGTATTACTCTCTGGGCGTGTATTTGTATACCGTTATTTACCTCTCTGGGCGTGTATGTGTATCCCGTATTACCGTCTCTGGTGTGTATGTGTATCCGGTATTACCTCTCTGGGCGTTGTATGTGTATACCGGTATTACTTCTCTGGGGCGTGTATGTGTATACCGGTATTCCTCCCTCGCTGGGAGTGTATGTGTATACCGGTATTACCTCTCTGGACGTGTATGTGTATACCGGTATTACCTCTCTGGGCGTGTAGTATGTATTACCGGTATTACCTCTCTGGAAAGTGTATGTGTATACCGTATTAACCTCTCTGGGCGTGTATGTGTATACCGGTATTACCTACCTCTCTGGGCGTGTATGTGTATACCGGTATTACCTCTCTGGGCGTGTATGTGTATACCGGTTATTACCATCTCTGGCCGTGTATGTGTATACGGTATTACTCTCTGGGCGTGTATGTGGGATACCGGTATTACCTCTCTGGGCGTGTATGTGTATACCGGTTTTACCTCTCTGGTGTGTATGTGTATACCGTATTACCTCTCTGGCGTGTATGTGTATACCGTTATTACTCTCTGATGTGTATGTGTATACGGATTACATCTCTGGGCGTGATGTGTATACCCGTATTACCTCTCTTGGGCTTGTATGGTATACCGGTATTACCTCTCTGTGTCGTGTATGTGTATACCGGTATTACTTCGCTGGCGTGTATGTGTATATCGTATTACCTCTCTGGGCGTGTATGTTATATACCGTATTACTTCTCTGGGCGTGTATGTGTATACCGGTATTACCTCTCTGGGGTGTATGTGTACCGGTATTACCTCTCTGACGTGTATGTGTATACCGGTATACTTCTCTGGGCGTGTATGTTGTAATACCGGTATTACCTCTCTGGGAGTGTATTGTATACCGGTATTAACCTCTCTTGGCGTTATGTGTATACCGGTATACCGTACTCGCTCTGCATGATTTTATCCGGTATTACCACCTCTCTGGTCGTTATTGTACCGGTAACCTCTTCGTCTCTCTGTGCGTGTATGTGTATACCGGTATACCTCTCTGTGTGTGTTTGTATACCGTATTACCTCTCTGGGCGTGTAGTGTATACGGTATTACCTCTCTGGGCGTGTATGTGTATACTGGTTTCCCTCTCTGGGCGTGTATTGTGTATACTGGTATTAACCCTCTCTGGGCGTGTATGTGTATACCGGTATTACCTCTCCTGGGTGTATGTTTAACCGGGTATTACCCTCTCTGGGTGTATGGTATACCGTATTACCCTCTCTGGCGTGTTAATGTGTATACCGGTATTACCTCTCTGGGCATGTATGTTGTATACCGGTATTACCTCTCTGGGCGTGTACGCGTATACCGGTATTACCTCTCTGGGCGTGTTATGTGTATACCGTTATTACCTCTCGCACGTGTATGTGTATACCGGTATTACCCCTCTGCCGGGTGTATGTGTTAACCGTATTACCGTCTCTGACTGTAATGTTATACCGGTATTACCTCTCTGGGGTGTTATGTGTATACCGGTATTACCATGACGGTTGGATATCTCTCTCTGTCGTGTATGTGTTACTCCGGTATTACCTCCTGGGCGTGTATGTGTATACCGGTTATTAACTCTCTGGGGTGTATGTATAAGCCTGTACATACCTCTCTGGTAGTGTACCCTCTCGGCGTGTATTTGTAACTGGTATTACCTCTCTGGACTGTATGTGTATCCGGTATTGCCGTCCTGGCGTGTATGTGTATACCGGTATTGACCTCTCTTGGGCGTTGTAATGGATACCGGTATTACCTCTCTGGGCGTGTATGTGTATACCGGTATTACCTCTCTTTGTGTACGTGTATGTGTTATCGGCGGTATTACCTCTCTGGGGCGTGTATGGTATACCGTATTACCTCTCTGGGTGTGTATGTGTATACCGGTATTACCTCTCTTGGCGTGTATGTGTATACCTGTATTACCTCTCTGGGCGTGTATGTGTATACCGGTATTACCGTCTCGTGGGCGTGTATGTATATCCGGTATTACCTCTCTGTCGTGTATGTGATACCGTATATCCTCTGGGCGTGTATTGTAACCGTATTACCTCTCTGGCGTGTATGTGTATATCGTAATTACCCTCTCTGGGCGTGTATGTGTATACCGGTATTACCTCTCTGGGCGTGTATGTGTATACCGGTATTACCGCTCTGGGTGGTATGTGTATACCGTTATTACCTCTCTGGGCTGTATGTGTATACCGTATTACCTCTCTGTTGTGTATGTGTATACGTATTACCACCGGGGGATAGGTATCTAACTGTTGTGTATATTTGTTGCTTACCCTATTACCTTCTGCGAAAGAGTTCGTTATGTGTATAGCGGTATTCCTTCTCTGGGCTTGTATTGGATACTGGTATTATCTCTCTCTGGCGTGTATGTGTATACCGGTATTACCTCTCTGGGCGTGTGATGTATATACCGTATTAACCTCTCTGGTGTTATGTGTAACCCGTATTACCTCTCTGGGCGTGATGGTTACCGTATACCTCTCTGTGTTTATGTGTATACCCGTATTACCACCTCTCTGGTCGTATGTGTACCGGTATACCTCTCTGGGCGTGTATGTGGTACCGGTATTACCTCTCTGGAGCGTGTATGTGTATCCGGTATAACCTCTCTCGGCGTGTATGTGTATACCGTATTACCATCTCTTGGCGTGTATGTGTATACCGGTAGTCCCTCTCTGGGCGTGTATGTGTATACCGATATTACCTCTCTCCGGGGTGTATGTGTATACCGGTATTTACCTCTCTGGGCGTGTATGTGTATACCGGTATACTCCTGGCTGTCTGTGGTATACCGTATTCCCTCTGGGATTATGTGTATACCGGTATTAACCTCTCTGAGCGTGTATGTGTATACCGGTTTACCCTCTCTGGGGTGTACAGTATGTGTACTACCTTATTACCTCTCTTGGCGTGTATGTGTATACCGTTTACTCTCTGGGCGTGTATGTGTATATACCGGTATTACCCTCTCTGGTCGTGTATGTGTAATACCGGTATCCTCTCTGGGCTGTATGTGTATACCGGTAATTACCTCGTTGGGCGTGTATGTGTATATAGCCGTGTATTACCCTCTCTGGGGCGTGTATGTGTATACGGTATTACCTCTCTGCGTGTAATGTGTATACCGCGTATTACATCTCTCTGGGTTGTTGTTATACCTGTATTACCTCTCTGGGCGTAGTCATGTGTATACCGGTATTATCTCTCTAAGTGTATGTGTATACCGGTATTACCTCTCCTGGGCGTGTAAGGTTATACCAGTATTGACCTCTCTGGGCGTGTAGTGTGTATACCGTAGGTATTACCTCTCTGGCGTGTATGTGTATACCGGTTACTCTCTCTGGGGTGTATGTGTATACGGTATTCCTCTCGGGGTTATGGTTATACCGTATTACCTACTTCTTGGGCGTGTATGTGTATAACGCGTATTACCTCTCTGGGTGTGTATGTTCATACCGTTATCCTCCTGATGCAGTGATGTGTATACCGTATTACGCTCTCTGGCGTGTATGTGTATAACGGTTATTAACCTCTCTGGGTTGTATGTGTATTACCGGTATTACCTCTCTGGGGTGTATTTGTATACCGGTATTACCGCCGTCTCTGGGCGTGTGTGTATAATACCGGTATTACCCTCTTGGGCGTGTATGTGTATATACCGGTATATTACCCTCTCTTGGGCGTGTAATGTGTATATCTCGGGTGATGTGACCCTCTGGCCGTGTATGTGTATACCGGTATTACCTCTCTGGGCGTGTTATGTGGTATACTCGGTATTACCTCTCTGGGCGTGTATGTGTATTCGGTATTACCTCTCTGGGGTTTTGTTACCGGGTATTACCTCTCTGGGCTGTGTTGGTATACGGGTATTCTCTCTGGCGTGTATGTGTATCGTTATTTACCTCTCTCTTGGGGTGTATTTATACGTATACCTATTCCTCGGGCTGTATGTGTATACCGGTATTCCCTCTGGTTTGTGTGTTACTATACTTTAGGCATTGGTCTACGTATTACCTCTCTGTGCGTGTATGTGATACGGTATTACTCTTCTGGGCGTGCTAGTGTTATAAGCGGTATACCTCTCTGGCGTGTAGTGTATACCGGTATTCCTCTCTGGGTGTGTATGTGTATACGCGGTATTACCTCTCTGAGGTGATGTGTTATACCAGTATTACCTCTCTTGGTGTGTATGTGTATACCTATTACCTTCTCTGGCTGTTGTGTACCGGTATTACCATCTCTGGGTGGTTTAATTGTTATCACCGGTATTGCCTCTCTGGGCGTGTATGTGTATACCGGTATTACTTCTCTGGGCGTGTATGTGTATACCGGTAATTCCTCTCCTGGGAGTGTAGTGTGTATACCGGTATTACCTCTCTGAGCGTGTATGTGTATCCCTGTATTACTCTCTGGGGGTCGTAGTGTATACCGGTTATACCTCTCTGGCCGTGTATGTGTATCCCGGATACCCTCTCTCGGGACGTGTATGTGTATAACCGTATTACCTCTTGGGCGTGTAGTGTTACCGGTATTACCTCTCTGGGGCGTGTATGTGTATACGCGTATTACCTCTCTGGGCGTGTATGTTTTATCACCGGTATTACCTCTCTGGGCGTGTATGTGTAACCGGTATTGACCTCTCTGAGCGTTATTGTCTACGGTCCCATCTTGAGGGGTATGTATACCTGTATTACCTCTCTGGGCGTGTATGTATGTATACCGGTATTATCTCTCTTGAATGTGTATGTGCTAACCGGTATTATCTCTCTGCTGGGCGTGATGTGTATACCAGTATTACCTCTCTGCTGGCGTGTATGTGTATTATCGGTATTACCTCTCTGGGCGTGTATGTGTATACCGGTATTACCTCTCTGGGCGTGTAGTTGTATACGTATTACCTCTCTGGGCGTGTATGGTGTATACCGATATTATCCTGGGCGGTTGTGTAAAAAAAATAGCCGGTATTACCTCTCTGGGTGTTTTGTGTATACCGGTATTACCTCTCTGAGCGTGTATGTGTATACCGGTATTACTTCTCTGGGTGTATGTGTATACCGTATTACTTCTGGAGGGTATGTATACCGGTATCCTCTTTGGCTGTGTATGTTATATACCGGTATTACCCTCTGGCATGTATGTGTATACCGGTATTACCTCTCTGGGCGTGTATGTGTATACCGGTATTACCTCTCTTGGGCGTGTATGGTATACCGGTTAATATACCTCTCTGGGTGTGTATGTGTATACCGCTATTACCGCTCTTGGGCGTGTATGTGTCTACTGGTATTACCTCTCTGGGCGTGTATGTGTATACTGGTATTACCTCTCTGGGCGTGGGGGGTGTTGTTAACTGGTATTACCTCTCTGGGTGTATGTGTATACCGTATTACCTCTCTGGGAGTGTATGTTATATACCGGTATTACCCTCTCTGGGGTCGGTATGTGTATACGCGCTATTACCGACTCTGTGCTGTATGTGTATACCGTATACCTCTCTCGGGCATGTATGTGTATACCGGTATCTCTCTCTGGGGGCTTGTACGCGTAACCGGTATTACCATCTCTGGGGCGTGTATGTGTTACCGGTACTTACCTCTCTGCACGCTTATGTGTATACCGGTATTACCTCCTGCACGTGTATGTGTATAACCGCGGTAATTACCTCTCTGCCTGTGTATGTGTATACCGGTATTACCCTCTGGGCGGTATGTGTGTAATACCAGGTATTACCTCGCTGGTCTTGTATGTATATACCGGTATTACCTCTCTGGGCGTGTATGTGTATACCGGTATTCCCTCCTCATTAATCTTATATGTATGTGTATCCGGTATTTACCTCCTCTCGCGTGTATGTGTATACGGTATTACCTCTCTGGACGTGTATGTGTATACCGGTATTGCCTCTCTGGGCGTGTATGGGTATACCGGTATTAACCTCTCTGGGCGTGTAATGTGTAATACCGTTATTACCCATCGTCTCTTGGCGTGTATGTGTATACGCGTATTTACCTCTATCTCGGAGTGTATGTGATACCGGTATACCTCTCGGGCGTGTAGGTGTATACCGGTATCTCTCTGGTGTGTAATGTGTATACCGTATTACCTCTCTGCGTTATTGTGGTAATCCGTATTACCTCTCTGGGTCGTGTATGTGTATACCGGTATTACCTCTCTGTGCGTGTATGTATATACCGGTGATTACCTACTCTGGGCGTGTATGTGTATAACCGGTATTACCTCTCTGGGCGTGTATGTGTATACCGTATTACCTCTTCTGGGCTTGTATGTGTATATCGTATTACCGTCTCTGGGCGTTATGTGTTATACCGGTATTCCTCTCTGGGCGTGTATTGTACCGGTTATTACCTACCTCTCTGGGGCGTGTATGTGTATACCGGTATTACCTCTCTGGGCGTTGTAGGGGGGTCTAGTTATCCGGTATTATTACCATCTCTGGGTGTGAAATGTGTATCCGTATTACCGGTCTCTTGGGTATTTTTCCCCTTCCCTCTCTGGGCGTATGTGTATACCCGTATTACCTCTCTGGCGTGTATGTGTATACGGTATATCTCTCTGGGCGTGTATGTGTATAGCGGTATTACCCTACTCTGGGCGTGTATGTGTATACCGGTATTCTACTCTCGGGGTGTATGTGTATCCCCGTATTACTCTCTCTGGGCGTGATTGTATACCCGTATTCCTTCTCTTGTGTATGTGTATACCCGTAATTACCTCTCTGGTATGTATTCCGTTATTACCTCTGGGCGTGTATGTGTATACCGGTATTACCTCTCTGCGGGCGTGTATGTGTATACCGGTATTACCCTACCTCTTCTGGGCGTGTATGTGTATACCGGTATTACCTCTCGGGCGTGTATGTGTATAACCGGTATTCCTCTCTTGGGCGTGTATGTGTATACTCATATTACCTCTCTGGGGTTTGTATGTGTATACCGGTATTAACCTCTCTGCTTTGAGGCGTGTATTTGTATACTGTATTATTATTAAACTCTTTGGGTAGTTTGTTGATGTTTAATACCTAACGTTGTGACCTGTATTACTCTCTCTGGGATGTATTTGTATACCGGTATATATCCTCTCTGGGGTGTATGTTTATACCGGTGATTATCCTCTCTGGCGTGTATGTGTTCCGGTATTACCGCACTCTCTGGGGCGTGTATTTGTAGTATACCGGTATTGTCTCGGGTGTCGCTGGCGTGTTGTGTATACCGTATTACCTCTCTGGCGTGTATGTGTATACCAGGTTATTACCCATCTCTGTCCTCTTGGGCGTGTATGTGTATACCGGTATTACCTCTCTGGGCGTGTATGTGGTATACCGGTGATTACCTCTCTGGGCGTGTAATGTGTATACTGTATTTACCTGTTGGCGTGTATGTGTACACGGTATTACCTCTCTGGAGTGTGTATGGTGATACCGGTATTAACATCTGGGGGGTGTATGTGTATACCGGTATTACCTCATGGCTGGCGTTTATGTGTACCGTATACTATCGATGTGTCTTCTATACCGGTTTATCTCTCTGGGCGTTGATGTGTTATACTCTTATTACACTCTCTGGGCGTGTATGTGTATACGGTATTACCTCTCTGGGGCGTGTATGTGTATACCGGTATTACCTCGTCTGGGCTTGATGTGTATACAGTTTACCCTTCTGGGCGTGTATGTGTTCTATACCGGTATTACCTCTCTGGGGTGGTATTTGTCATACCGGTATTACCTCTCTGGGTGTATTGTATACCGGTATTCTATACCCCGTCTCTGAGCGTGTAATGTGTATACCGGTATTACCTTCGGGGTGTATGTGTATACCGGTATTACCTCTCTGGGGTGTATGTGTATACCGGTATTATACCTCTACTGCGTGTATGTGTATACCGGTATTACCTCTCTGTAATGTATGTGTTATACCTGGGGTTATTCCGCTCTCGGGCGTGTATGTGTAACGGTATTACCTCTCTGGGCGTGTATGTGTTATCTCGGTATTATACCTCTCTGGGTGTGTATGTGTATCCCGGTATTACCCATCTCTCTGGAGCGTGTATGTGATACCGTAATTACCTCGCTGGGCGTGTATGTGTATACCGGTATAAACCTCTCTGGCGTGTATGTGATTATATCCGTATTACGCACTCTCTGGGCGTTGTATGTGTATACCGGTATTACCCCCCTCTCTGAGGGCGTGTATGTGATACACCGGTATTACCTCTCTGGGTCGTGTATGTGTCTCTCACCGTATTACCTACTCGAGCGTGTATGTGTATACCGGTATTACATCTCTGGGTGTGTATGGTGTATACTGTATTTCCGCTCTCTGGGGCGTGTGTATGTGTATACCGGTATTATCTCTCTGAATGTGTATGTGTAACCGGTATTACCTCTCTGGCGTGTATGTGTATACCGGTATTACCTCCTGGGCGTGATCTGGTGTATAACCGGTATTACCTCTCTGGCGTGTATGTGTATACGCGTTATTACTCTCTGGTGTGTATGTGTATACTGTATTACTCTCTGGGGTGTATGTGTAACCGGTATATATCCTCTGAATGTTGTATGTTATACCGGTATTACTCTCTGGGTGTGTTTGTATACCGGTATTATCCTCTCTGTGTTGTATGTGTATAACCGTATTATCTCTCTGGGCTGTGTATGGTATACCAGTATTACCTCTCTGGGCTGTATGTGTATACCGGTATACCTGCGTCTGGTCGTGTATGGGTGTATACCGGTATTACCTCTCTGGGCGTGTATGTGTATATCGGTATTCCTCTCTGGGCGGTATGTGTATACCGGTATTACCTCTCTGGGTTGTGTACGGTATTGTGTAGTACCGGTATTACCTCTCTGGGTGTACTGTATACCGGTATTACCTCTCTGGGCGTGTATGTGTATACCGTATTACCTTCTGGGTGTGTATGTGTATAACGGTATTACCTCTCTGGGCGTATATGTGTATACCGGTATTACCTCTCTGGGTGTGTATGTTATACCGTATTACTCTCTGGGCGTGATGTGTTACTGGTATTACATCTCTGGGGCGTGTATGTGTATACCGGTACCTCTTTGGAGCGTGTATGTGTATACCGTATACCTCTCTGGCGGTATGGTATACGTATACCTCTCTGGGCGTGCGCGCGTATATACGGTTTATCTCTGGGCGTGTATGTGTATACCGGTATTACCTCTCTGGGCGTGTATGTGTATACGTATACCTCTCTGGGCGTGTATGTGTAACCGTATTACCTCTCTGGACGTGTATGTTATACCGGTATTACCTCGGGTGTGTATGTGTTATACCGTATTACCTCTCTTGGGTGTATGGTATACCAGTATACTCTCTGGGCGTGTATGTGTATACTGTAATTACCTCTCTTGGGTGGTATGTGTATACCGGGATTACCTCTGCTGACGTGTACATGTGTTATACCGTTATGTACTCTCTGACATAGCGACCTGACCGGCTTGGGGGGCAGAGGTTTCCGCAGGTGCAGGGAGAGAGCATGGCTACTGCTAGGGGGGCTGGCAGCTTCCTCCATCTGTGCTGCTGCTGAGTAATGCATTTTTAATCAGGAGAGGCGTCCGGAGCCTGGGGGTTGGTCCATGGGGGAGAAACAGCTGGAGCAGAGAGAGGTGTGTGTATGTGTCTCGCGATTGTCCATTCTACCCGTGGCACTGGAAAAGAAAAAAGAAAAACCTGTGACTAAAATCAAACAGACATTTAAAGTCTCTTTAATGATGCAGACATTGTATCAACATATCGGGAATCCCTCTCACCACGTACGTGTTTCCACCTGAAGACGGGATTCCCCGGAAACGTTGTGCATTATGACATTTAAAGCTGGGTTTGACTTTTGGAGTGCCACCAATACTGTCCTCATATCTCTGCAGTGCAACGTGTCCCTAATTCTAGCGGGGCCGCAATAACCAGGGCTTGAGCTGTTACGTATGTTACAGGGTAAAACAGAGGCAAAGCACCAGATGCAGGGACCATCGATGCCATTGGCTCCAGTTTGAACCCCTTTTCCTGGTTTAAGAATAATAGTTGTCCTTGAATAGTGTGTAGTGCTTTTAGAGACATTTGCAGACACAGTCCCTGCCCGCAGAGCTTCAACTAAGTTTTTTGGTGGGATGAAGTGACTTACCCAAGGTTACCACAAGCCGAAACCAGGAATTGAACCAGGTTCTCCTGCTTCAAACCAGTGTCGGAGGCGGTGTTTTACTCATGAGCTGGCTCCTGCTCCTTCTCCTGCATCACCCTGCTGCAGGGGTTAAAGGAAACAAGTTCTTATACATGGAGAGGAACCCGTCCTGAGTCTCCAGCTGAGACATTTCAAGGTCCTCTTTATTGAAGACTTCCCTAGCGCAGTGAGCACCAGTGGAGCAGGCTGTTCTCTCTTCCTATGGTGCACCTGTTGCAGACTAATTCTTAACGTGGGGTCAGCTCATTACTGGCATTTCTTCTGATCAGATTACCTGGGCTCCTGTCTACACTTAACATGTTTAAATAACCAGTTGTTGGGTTTCGGAAATTCATTTTTTTCTTCTTTCTCCATCCAGATACAAATCCCTTGGCAATCCCAGCATGAAATTCTATTTCCAGTAGGAAGAAAAATAATACAGGAGTACTCTCTAATATAACGAGCAATAAA
>WSYH01006684.1:17011-36785 GCA_036426205.1 Ascaphus truei
CCCAGGACCCGGAAACCCCAGAAGAGGAAACCCCGAAGACGAACCTGACCCGGACCGAAAACCCCAGAGATGGACCCCGGAGATCGAACGGACCCGGACCCGAAACCCCAGAAGAGGATACCCGAAGACGAACCGACCCCGGCGGACCCGAAAAAAAACCAGAAGAGTACCGAAGACGAACCCGACCCGGGCCCGAAATACCCCAGAGGAGGAACCCCAAAGACGAACCCGACCCAGTGACCCGAAACCCCAGGTGACCGAAGACGAGCGACCCCGGACCCGAAACCCAGAGGACCCCGAAGACGAAACGGACCCGGACCCGAAACCCAGAGACCAGAGAACGAACCCGTACCACGGGACCCGAACCCAGAGGCCCGAAAGACGGGAACCCGAAACAGTACCCTAAAAACCATATTACCCATAATACTAACCCTCCACTTACCCTAAACCAATATTACCTAATACTAACCCTACCCCTTCCATAACCCCAGATTACCCGAATACACCCTAACCCCGGACCCTAAACCCATATGACCCTAATACTAACGCTCCCACGTACCCTAAAACCCCATAGTACCCCTAATACAACCCTCCCTAAAACACCTTAAACACCCACCCAAAACCCTTAAGTAAACCTCTTACCTAAAACTGGCCCTTACAGTAGAATCGGCACGGCCGGCGGCGGAGACCCGGAGAGGAGCGGCGTGCGGCGGCCTTCTGCTGCCGCCAAACACCGTGCGTAACACATGGCTACGGCGAGACGGCCTCTGCCAAATGTCCCTTTGCGGCCGGTACTTTTGCATGTGATCGGCTTTGGGGACAACTCGTTAACTCAGGGAACATAACGACCAATCTTGCTTTACTTAACGTCCCGGTGTATTCCCAGACTTAACGAAGCTTGGTGGACCTGGGTCTTAGTGCGCGTTCATTAGAGGCATTCTGTTATAATATCTCAAAGGGCCCTAAGATGGCGGCCGCCCGCACTCCACTTCTTTCAAAATGGTGGTTGATGCTCTAGCCGGAGGGGAAAACGGGAATCCCAGCAGCAATGGCTCCATAGGTTTCAAATAGACAGTCTCCTGTGGCTAGGGTTGCCAGTGTGTGCGCAAGTAGGAACCCGGACCTGTCTGTATTGGACTAATCTGTACAGCCAAAAAATTAGGGTAGCACTGGACATGTTATGTATATACCGGATTACCTCTCTGGGTGTGTATGTATCTACCGTGTATTAACCCTCTGTGTGTGTATGTAATACCGGAGATTTACCTCTATGGCGTGTATATGTGTAATCGTGGTTTTTACTATTACCTCTTGGGCGGGTATGTGTTAACGTATGACTCCGGTATGTAACTTTTACTCTCTGGGCGTGTAGCCTGTGTATACTGGTTTACCGCTCTGGGGTGTATGTGTATCTGGTATTAACCTCTCTGGGCGGTATGTTTATAGGTATTACCATCTGGGCGTGTGTTGTATACCGGTATTACCTCTTGGGGTGTATGTGTATACCGTATTACCTCTCTGGGGTGTATGTGTTATACCGTATTACCCTCTCTGGGCGTGTATGTGTATACGGATTACCTCTCTGGGCAGTGTATGGTTACCGGTATTACATCTCTGGGCCGTGTATGTGTATACCGGTATTACCTCTGGCGTGTATGTGTATACCGGTATACTCTTGCGTGTAGTGTATACCGGTATTACTCTCTGCCGGGTATGTGTTATACGGTATTACCTCTCTGCACTGTTAGTGTATACTGATTACCTCTCTGGGCGTGTTGTATGTGTATACGGTATTACCTCTCTGGCGTGTAGATATAACCGGTATTACTCTGGGCGTGTATGTGTATACCGGTATTACCTCTCTGGATAGTATGTGTATACCGGTATTAACTCTCTGCGGTGTATGTGTTAATCGTATTATACATCCTCTGGGACATAGTCTTATATCCGGTATTGCCTTCTGGGTTGTATGTGCCCTATACCGGTTACCTCTCTGGAGCGAGTTGTATACGTCTGGCGTGATGTGTATACCGGTATTAACCTTTCTCTGCGTGTATGTGTATACCGGTCATTACCTCTCTGGACGTGTATGTGTAGCCGTATTTACCTCCTCTGGGCGGGTATGGTTGTATACCGGTATTATCCTCTCTGAGGTGTATGTGTATACCGGTATTACTCTTGGGGTGTTATGTGTATACCGGTATTCCACTCTGGTGCGGTATGTGTATACCGTATTACCTCTCTGGCGTGTTGTGTATACCGGTATTACCTCTTGGGCGGTATGTGTTACGTATACTCTCTGTCTGTGGTACCTGTGGAGTGTATCCGTATACCGGTATTATACCTCTCTGGGCGTGATTGTATATCGGTATTACCTCTCTGGGCGTGTATGTGTATACCGAGTATTACCTCTCTGGGCGTGTATGTGTATACCGTATTACCTCTCTGGGCGTGTATGTGTATACCGGTATTACCTCCTCTGGGCGTGTATGTGTATATCCGTATTACCTCTCTGGGTGTGTATGTGATACCGGTATTACCTCTCTGTGTGTATGTGTATACCATATTACCTCTCTGGGCGTATGTGTATACCGTATACCTTCTCTGGGCGTGTATGTGATAGCGGTATTATCTATGCGGGCGTTGTATGTGTATAGCGGTATTACCTCTTGGGCGTGTCTGTGTATACCCGGTATCATACTCTGGGTGTGTATGTGTAACCCGTATTACCTCTCTGGGCGTGATGTGTATACCAGTATTACCTCCTCTGGTGTGTAGTGTGTTACCCGATTACATTCTCTGGTCATGTATGTGTACCGGTATTACCTCTCTGGGCGTGTATGTCGTATACCGGTATACCTCTCTGGGCGTGTAGTGTATACCGGTATTACCTCTCTTGGGCGTGTATGTGTATACCGGTATTACACTCTCTGGGCTGTATGTGTATACGGTATTTCCTCTCTGGGCGTGTATGTGTATACGATATTACCTCTCTGGGTGTGTATGTGTATACCGGTATTACCTCTCTGGGCGTGTATGTGTTATACCGGTATTACTCTCTCTGGGCGTGTATGTGTATACCGGATGTTACTCATGGGAGTGTATTGTATAAGGTATACCCTCTCTGGCGTGCTATGTGTATACCGGTATTACCTCTCTGGCGTGTACCGTATTTTGTTATACGGTATTACTCCTCTGGAGTGTATGTGTATACCAGTATTACCATCTCTGGGTGTGTATGTGTATACGGTAATTACCTACTGTGGCGTGTATGTGTATACCGTATTACCTCTCTGGGACGTGTATGTGTATACCGTATTACCTCTCTGGGCGTGTATGGTTTAACCGGATTACCTCTCTGGGCGTGTATGTGTATACCGGTATTACCTCTCTGAGCGTGTAGTGTATACCGGTATTAATCTCTGGTGTGTATGTGTACCTGTATTACCTCTCTGGGAGTGTATGTGTAACGTATTATCTCTTGAATGTGTATGTGTTACCGGTTATCTTGGGCGTGATGTGTATAACCAGTATTACCTCTCTGGGCGTTGTATGTTATACCGGTATTACTCTCTGGGCGTGTATGTGTATAACCGGTATTACTCTACTGGGCGTGTATGTGTATCCGGTATACCTATCTGGGCGTGTTATGTGTATACCGATATTACTCTCGGGGTGTATGTGTATACCGGTTATTACCTCTCTGGGGTGTATGGTATACCGTATTACCTCTCTGAGCGTGTATGTGTATAACCGGTATTACTCTCTTGTGTTGGCGGATTACTTAGGGTGTATACCGTATACCTCTCTGGCGTGTATGTGTATACCGGTATTACTTCTCTGCGTGTATGGTATACCGGTATTACTCTCTGGAATGTATGTGTTATACCGGTATACCTCTTGGCGTGTATGTGTAACCGGTATTACCTCTTGGGCGTGTATGTGTATACCGGTACCATACCTCTCTGGGTCGTGTATGTGTATAGCCGTATTACCTTCTTGGGCGTGTGTGTATAGGTATTAACCTCTCTGGGCGTGTATGTGTATACCGTATTACCTCTCTGGCGTATGTGCTATTATCTCGGTATATACTCTCTGGGCGTGTATGTGATACCGTATTACCTCTCGGGTGTATTTGTACTTTTACCTCTGGGCGTGTAATGTGTATAACGGTATTACCTTCTGGACGTGTATTGTGTAGACCGGTACACTCTCTGGGCTGTTATGCTGTATACCGGTTATTACCTCTCTGGGCGTGTAGGTGTATACCGGTATTACCTCTCTTGGGCGGGTATGTGTTAACCGGTATTACCTCTCTCGACGTATTGTTACCGGTATTACCTCCTGCATGTATGTGTATAACGGATTACCTCTCTGCCGTGAGGTATACCGTATACCTCTCTGGGCGTGTATGTGTATACCGGTATTACCGCTCTGAGTGTGATGTATAACGGTTAACCTCTGCGTGGTATGTTATACCGGTATTACCTCTCTGGATATGTATGTGTCATACCGGTATTACCTCTCTCGGCGTGTATGTGTTTATACTGGTATTACCTCTCTGGACATGTATGTGTATAACCGTGTATTGCCTCTCTGGGCGTGTATGTGTATAATCGGTATTACCTCTCTGGGGTGTAATGTGTATACCGGTATTACCTCTCGGGCGTGTATGTGTATACCGGTATTACCTCTCTGGACGTGTATGTGTATACCGGTATTACCTCTCTGGGGTGTATGTGTATACGGTATTACCTCTCTGGGTGTGTATGTGATTTCTACCGGTATTACCTCTCTTGGCGTATGTATGTGTATACCGGTATTTAGCATCTCTGGGCGTGTATGTGTATACCGGTATTACCTCTCGGGCGTGTATGTATTCTCCGGTATTACCTTCTGGCGTGTAGTGTATACCGGTATTACCTCTCTGGGCGTGTATGTGTATACCGTGTATTCCTACTCTGGGAGTGTACTGTATGTGTATATCGGTATTACCTCTCTGGGGGTTGGTATACGTATTACTCTTGGGCGTGTATGTGTATACCGGTATTACTCTCTGGGGTGTATGTGTATACCGGTATTACCTCTCTGGGGCTGTATGTGTATACCGGTATTACCTATCTGGGTGTGTATGTGTATACCGGTATTACACCTCTGGGGTGGTGTATGTGTATACCATTGACCTCTCTGGGCCGTATGGTGTATACCCGTAGACCTCTCTGGGCTTGTATGTGGATAAGCGGTATATCATCTCTCTGGGCGTGTATGGGTATAGCGGTATTACCTCTCTGGGCGTGTGTGTATAACCGGTATTACCTCTCTGGGTGTGTATGTGATACCCGTATTACCGTCTCTGGGCGTGATGTGTTACCAGTATTACCTCTCTGTGTGTATGTGTATACCCGTATTACCACCTCTCTGGTTGTATGTGTACCGGTATACCTATCGGGGGTATGTGTATTACGGTTACTCTCTGGGCGTGTATGTGTATACCGGTAATACCTCTCTGGGCGTGTATGTGTATACGGTATTACCATCTCTGGGCGTGTATGTGTATCACCGGTATTTCCTCTCTGGGCGTGTATGTGTATACCGTATTACTCTCTGGGTGTGTATGTGTATACGGTATTACCTCTCTGGCGTGTATGTGTATACGGTATATTACTTATCTGGGCCGTGTGTATGTGTATACCGGTATTAACTCTCTGGAGCGTGTATGTGTATACCGGTATACCTCTCTGGGGTGTCTGTGTACACGCGGTATTACCTCTCTGGCTGTGTAAGTCTGTGTTATACCCGGTATTACCTCTCTGGCGTGTATGTGTACTAACCGTATTCTCTATGGTGTAGGTATACCGGTATTACCTCTGGGCGTGTATGTGTATACCGGTATTACCTCTTCTGGGCGTGTTGTGTATACGGTATTACCTCTCTGGGCGTGTATGTGTATAACCGGTATTACCTCCTCTGGCACGGTGTATGTTGTTATACGGTATTACCTCTCTGAGCGTGTATGTGTATACCGGTATTACATCTCTGGGTGTGTATGTGTATACGTATTCTCTTGGGCTGTATGTGTATACGTATATCTCTCTGATGTGTATGTGTTATACCGGTATTATCTCTCTGGGCGGATGGCTACCGTATACCTCTTGGGCGTGTTGTGTATACCGGAGCTTTACCTCTCTGGCGTGTATGTGTATACGGTATTATATTCTGGGCGTGTATGTGTATATCGGTATTACCTACTGGGGTGTATGTGTTTATACCGTATTACTTTCTCTGGGCGTGTATGTGTATACGGTATTACCTCTCTGGGAGTGTATGTTTATACCGTATTACCTCTCTGGCGTGTAGTGTATACCGGTATTACTTCTCTGGGCGTGTATGTGTATATCGGTATTAACCTCTCTGGGTGTGTAGTGTTGTATACCGGATTACCCTCTGGGTGTGTATGTGTTATACCGGTATTACCTCTAATTGGCGTGTATGTGATACGGTATTACCTCTCTGGGCGTGTATGTGTATACCGGTAATTACCCTCTCTGGGCGTGTATGTATATACGGTATTACCTCTCTGGGCGCGTGTTATGTGTTAACCGGTATTCTTCTGGGCCTGATGTGTATACGGTATACCCTCTTGGGCGTGTAGTGTATATCGGTTATTACCTCTCTGGGCGTGTATGTGTTACCGGTATTACCCTCTCTGGGCGTGTTGTGTACTACGGTATTACTCTCTGGCGTGCGTGTATGTGTAACGGTATTACCTCTCTGGGCGGTTGTGTATTTTACCGGTATTACCTCTCTGGGTGTAGTGTCTACCGGTATTACCTCTCTGGTGTGATGTGATACCCATATTACCTCTCTAGGCGTATGTGTATACCGTATTATCCTGGCGTGTATGTGTATAGCGGTATTCTCTCTGGGGGGTGTGTTTGTATAGCGGTATACCTCTCTGGGCGTGATGTGTATACCGGTATTACTTCTTCCGGCGTGTATGGTTAACGGTATTACCTCTCTGGGCGTGATGTGGTATACCAGTATTACCTCTATTGGCTGTGGTATGTGTATACCCGTATTACTTCTGGTCATGTATGTGTACGTATACTCTCTGGGCGTGGTATGTGTATACCGGTATTACCTCTGGGCGGTGTATGTTGTATACCGGTATTATTCTCTGGGCGTGTATGTGTATACCGTGTATTCCTCTCTGGGAGTGTATGTGTATACCGGATTACCTCTCTGAGCGTTATGTGTATACCGGTATTACCTCTCTTGGGTCGTACAGTATGTGTATATCGGTATTACCTCTCTGGGTGTATGTGTATACCGCGATTACCTCTCGGGGTGTATGTGTATAACGGTATTACCTCTCTGGGCGTGTAGGTATACCGGTATTACCTCTCTGGGGCGTGTGTGTATAAGTATTACATCTCTGGGTGGTGTAGATACCGGTAATTACCTCTCGGGCGTGTATGTGTATACCGGTATTACCTCTCTGAGCGTTTATGTGTATACCGGTATTACATCTGTGGTGTGTATGTGTTACCTGTATTACCTCTCGGGGCGGTATGTTATACCGGTATTATCTCTAGTGAATGTGTATGTGTATACCGGTATTATCTCTCTGGGCGTGATGTGTTATACCAGTATTACCTTCTCCTGGGCGTGTTGTAGGTGTATACCGGTATTACCTCTCTGGGCGTGTATGTGTATACCGGTATTACCCTCTCTGGGCGTGTAGTGTATATCGGTATTACTCTCTGGGCGTGTATGTGTATACCGATATTACTTCTCTGGCGTGTATGTGTTATACCGGTATTACCTCTCGGGGTGATGTGTATACCGTATTACCTCTCTGAGCGTGTATGTGTATACCGGTATTACTTCTCTGGAGTGTATGTTAACGGTATACTCTCTGGAGTGTTGTTTTTATACCGGTTATGACGCGCTCTTGGCGTGTATGGGTTATAACCGGCTATTACCCTGCTCTGGACATGTATGGTATACCCGGCTATTACCTCTCTGGGCGTGTAGTGTATACCGGTATTACCTCTCTTGGCGTGTATGGTATACCGGTAAGTATACTCTCTGGGTGTGTATGTGTATACGCTATTACCCTCTATGGGCGTGTATGTGTATTCTACTGGATATTACCTCTCTGGGCGTGTATGTGTATACTGGTATTACCTCTTGGGCGTGGGGGTAGTTGTACTAACTGGTATTACCTCTCTGGCGTGTATGTGTATACTCGGTATACCTCTCTGGAGTGTATGGATATACCGGTATACCTCTCTGGGAGTCGTGTATGTGTATACGACGCTATTACCGTACTCTGTGCTGTATGTGTATACCGGTAATTACCTCTCTGGGCATGTATGTGTATACCGGTAATCCTCGTCTGGGGCTTGTACGCCTGTACGGTATTACCAATTGGGGTGTATGTGTTACCGGTATTACTCTCTGACGTGTATGTGTATACCGGTATTACTCTCTGCACGTGTATGTGTATACCGGTAGTACCTAGTCTGAACCTGTGTATGTGTATACCGGTATTACCTCTGGGCGGTATTGTGTATACCGGGATACCTCTCTGGAGTGTATGTATATACGGTATTACCTCTCTGGGGTGTATGTTATACCGGTATTACCTCTCTTGGATATGTATGTGTATACCGGATTACCTCTCTCGGCGTGTATGTGTATATGGTATTACCTCTCTGACGTGTATGTGTGTATACCGGTATTGCCTCTATGGGCGTGTATGTGGTTATACCGGTATTACCTCTCTGGCGTGTATGTGTATACCGGTATTATACTCATCTGGGCGTGTAGTGTACCGGTATTAACTCTTGGACGTGTATGTGTATACCGGTATTACTTCTTGGGCGTGTATGTGTATACCGGTATTACCTCTCTGGGTGTGTATGGGTATACCGGTATTACTCTCTTGGCGTGTATGTGTATACCGGTTACCTCTCTGGGCGTGTATGTGTATACCGGTATTGTCCTCTATGGGCGTGTATGTACTATACCGTGTATTACCGTATTTCTGGGCGTGTATGTGTATACCCGGTATTATTCTCTCTGGGCGTGTTGTATGTGTATAAGGTAACTACCTCTCTGGGCGGTATGTGTAGATATCGGTATACCTCTATGGGCCGTTGTTGTGTATACCGGTATTACTCTCTGGGCGTGTATGTGTATACCGTATACCTCTCTGGCGTGTATTGTATACCGGTTACTCTCTGGGCGTGTATGTGTATACGGTATACTCTGGTGTGTATGTGTTATACCGTATAACTCTGGGTGTGATGTGTATACCCACTTACCTCTCGGGCGTGCGTTGTAACTGTGTGTATGTGCATATTACTGCGTATGTACCCTATTTACCCTCTGGGCGTGTATGTGTATAGCGGTATTATCTCTCTGGGCTGTGTATGTGTATAGACGGTATTACCTCTATGGGGTGTATGTGTATACCGGTATTACCTCTCGGGTGTGTATGTGTATAACCGTATTTACCTCTCTGGGCGTGATGTGTGTATACCAGTATAAATTTCTTGGTGTGTATGTGTATACCCGTTAATTTTACTTACCTCTCTGGTCATTGTACTGTGTAGCACGGTATTACCTCTCATGGGCGGGTGTATGTGTATAACGGTAATTACCTCTTGGGCGGTTGTATGTGTTATACCGGTATCCATCTCTGGGCGTGTGTATGGTAGTATACCGGTTACTCTCTGGGCGTGTATGTGTATAACGGTATTTACTCTCGGGCGTGTATGTGTATACGATATTACCATCTCTGGGTGTGTAGTGTATATCGGTATACCTCTGGGCGTGTAGTGTTATACCGGTATTACTCTCTGGGCGTGTATGTGTATACCGGTATTTCCTCTCTGGGAGGTGATGTGCATGTATACCGGTATTACCATCGCTGAGAGCTGTATGGTGTATGACCGGTTATTACTCTTCTGTGTGCCGGTTACAGTATGTGTGATACGGTATTACCTCTCTGGAGTGCTATGTGTATACGTATTACCTCTCTGGGCGTGATATGCTTTTTTTATACCGTATTACTCTTGGGGTGTATTTGTGTCATACCGGTATACCTTCTAGGTCTGTGCTGTATGTGTATACCGGTATTAACTTCTCGGGCGTGTATGTGTATACCGGTATTACCCTCTCGGGCGTGTATGTGTTTATAACCGGTATTACCTCTCTGGCGTGTATGTGTATACCGGATATACACTCTCTGGGTGTGTATGTGTATACCTTATTACCTCTTGGGCGTGTTGTGTATAACCGGTATTATCTCTCTGAATGTGTATGTGTTATTTATACGGTATTATCTCTATGGGGTGTGATGTGTATCCGTATACATCTCACTTGGGCGGTATGTGTTACGGTTTACCTCTCTGGGCGTTGTATGTTATACCGGTATTACCTCTGGGCGCGTTGTATGTGATACGCGTATTACCTCTCTGGGCGTGTTATGTGTTATACGATATTACTCTCTGGTGCGTGTATGTGTATACCGGTATTAACTATCTGGGATGTGTATGGTGTACTTGATACCGGTATTACCTCGCTGAGCGTGGTATGTGTATACCGGTATTATTCTCTGGGGGTATGTGATACCGGTATTACCTCTCTGGGAGCTGTATGTGATACCGGTATTACCTCCTGGCGTGTATGTGTATACGGTATACTCTCTGGACATGTATGTGTATACGGTATTACCTATCTGGGTTGTTATGTGTATACCGGTATTACCTTTGGGGTGTATGTGTATACCGGTAATACCTCTCTGGGTGTGTATGGTATCCGGTATTCCATCTGGAGTGTGTGCTTATACCGTATTACCTCTCATGGGCGTGTATGTGTATAGCGGTATTATTACCTCTCTGGCGCGTATGGTTATCCGGTATCACTATCTGGGTCGTGTATTGGGTTATACCGGTTTACCTTCTGGGCATTGTTAGTGGATAACGGTATTACCTCTATGGCGGTGTATGTGTAACCGGTATACCTCTCCTGGCGTGTTGTGTCTACCGGTATTACATTCTCTGGGGTGTATGTGTATACCGTATTACCTATCTGGCGTGTTGTGTATACGGATTATTCTCTGAATGTATGTGTACTATTTTACGGTATACTCTCTGGGGTGTATTGTGTATACCGGTATTACCACTTCTGGGCGTGTAGTGTATACCGGTAGTACACTTCTGCGGTGTATGTGTATCGGTATTACATCTCTGGGATGTGAATGTGTATACTGTATACCTCTCTGGCGTGTTATGGTATAACGGTGTATATCTCTCTGACATGTGTATGTGTATTACCGGTATTACCTCTCTGGCGTGTATGTGTATACCGGTATTACTCTGAATGTGTATGTGTATACCGGTATATCTCTCTGGGCGTGATGTGTATTACCAGTATTACCTCTCTGGGCGTGATGTATGTGTTATACCGGTATTACTCTCTGGCGGGTATGGTATACCGGTTAACCTCTCTGGGTGTATGTGTATATCGGTATTTACCTCTGGCGGTAGGTGTATACGGATTACCTCTTGTGTTGTATGGGTATACCGGTATTACCTCTCTGGGCTGTAGTGTAGTTACCGGTACATTACCTCGGTGCGTATGGGTATTACCGGGCCTTGATTACTCTCTGGGATGTAGTGTAATAACCGGTAATTACCTCTCTGGGCGTCGGATATGTGTTATACTATTACCTTCTTGGTTGGTAGTGCTAATACCGATAACCTCTCCTGGGAGGTATGGTTGTATACCGATTGTATTACCTCTCTGGGTGTAATGGTTTACCTGTAGTACCCGGCGTGTGTATACTGGTATTAACATCCTCTGGGCGTTGTCATGTGTATAAGGTATTACCTCTTTGGGCGGTAGTGTGTATACCGGATTACATCTCTGGGCGGTTGGGGGTTTAGGGTAAGGGGGTAGGGTTAGTATTAGGGGTAATATTATGGGGTTTAGGGTAAGGGGTAGGGTTAGTATTAGGGGTAATATTATGGGGTTTAGGGTAAGGGGTAGGGTAAGGGGTAGGGGTAATATTATGGGGGTTTAGGGTAAGGGGGTAGGGTTAGTATTAGGGGTAATATTATGGGGGTTTAGGGTAAGGGGGTAGGGTTAGTATTAATGTTAATGGAACGAGTTTATTGTTGCTGTATACTATTTGCACGTCATTACCGGTAACGGTGGAAAAGATGACTTGGCGTTGTATTATTCTCCTTAGCAGAACGCGAGGTGAACGGGCGCGGTAAGTAGCGCCAGGGAACGGCGTGGGTTTGGGCCGAATGAAACGGCATCCGTTTGCTGAGGCAAAAAATTAAAATATTAACATTTGCAGAAAACCACGTTACATATTCTCAATGCCAATAATTACTATTATTATCGTTTATTGATAAAGCGCCAGCATATACTGCTCGCGGTACAACAGGGGAATACCGAGCGATGCTAATTACATAAACAGAATAAGATACCAAATAACAGATGCAGAAGGTAATAAGGCCACTGATCCTGAGA
The DNA here is from genome assembly GCA_036426205.1 of Ascaphus truei. Classification (NCBI taxonomy): domain Eukaryota; kingdom Metazoa; phylum Chordata; class Amphibia; order Anura; family Ascaphidae; genus Ascaphus; species Ascaphus truei. The sequence continues at coordinate 29,567 of WSYH01006684.1, forward strand.
GCTTACACTCTAGAGGGAATAAGGGACAATGTGGAAACAAAAAGGTGAAGTGGCGGCTCGTTGCGGGACAGAGTATATATCAGTATGGAGTATGATCCAGTCGCACAGCTGATGCCCTTAAGGCCTCGTCCAGGGTGGTGCTGAGCGGGCGAACGCGCTCACGCTGGACACGTTGCGACAATGCATGTGGCATGCTTGAGCAAGCAAAATCGATGTTGCTGCTCCCAAGCGCGTCACGTGAGCGGTTCGCCCAATGAGGGCGAGTCAGCTCCGTGACCGCGTCGCCAGGCGAGCGCGCACCTAGCCGGCCAGGAATCGCCCGGCCGAGCAGGGCGCAGCGCCAGCGCACCTGTTTCCACCCCGGACGAGGCCTAAGGTCTGAAGGTGTGAATGTTAGGGGGTGTGAGATAGCGTGGAGTTTGGTCCAGCCGCACAGCTGATGCTGTTAATGTTTGGGGGGCGGGAAGGGGTGGGGAGTGAATTTGAAGGGTTGTTAAATAGCAATGCAAGTGAATTGGAAATAAATAAATAAATATTGTGAGACGTGTGTCCCTGGGTGTCACTGTCACATCACTGTGATCTAACATTTGATCATTTATTATTTATAGTATTTATTAGGGCTTTCCACAAACAAAACGGGTACAAAAACAGCGCCAGGGTTGGCAAGGAAAAAGGGACCGTAATTAAAGATTTTCTACCTGGTGCATTTTGTGAGCCACGTTTTCGCCCCCGTTTTGCAGCCGAGGGACTTGGAGAAAGAGACCCCCTTTGGCCTGTCTGCGCCTGTTATAAATTAAATATAAACAGTGGGTTTTATGCCGAGACATTAAAAATCGTTTTAAATTCCCTGCGAGCGTATAAAAATAACAAACCTCACCGATATCGCTTACTAATGTGTGAGCCAGTTTTCGACCTTCTATAAATAAGGATGAAAAATACACATAAACACATTGTGTTATTCACCAACCTGACAGGCCGCTTTTCTCTAGCACGTTAGTGCAGAGCAGAGAGGGGGAAAGAGTTAACGCAGGCTGCGGTATAGAGCAACGCAGAGCATCACTCCACTATCCCGTCTTTTATCGCAGTCACTTTAGTGATAGATGGGCTGGCAATGCCTCGTTGGCAGTGAACCGGTTAACAGAGCTCCAATAAGGGGGAAGGGGTCTCCTGTTGCTGGAATACATCTGTGCTGAGTATTACTGCAGCATATTCAGGAGGCTGGAAGTGTATAGAGATACTCAGCACCATTAGTCAGTGCAGCAAGATTATTTTTAGGGGAGACACGTGGAGATTCTCGACAGCAGCATCAGCCTTTTCAGGGCGTTCACGTGGATAGAGAAACTCAGTGTCAAGGTGTACAGCAGCACGCTCATTGTCCGAAGTGCATAGATACTCACTACCCTTATACAGTACAACACCATCATTTCCGGGAAGAGCATTGATACTTCGTGTCAGTACAGCGTGACCATTCAAGGAAAGCTGAGCGGTGCGGAGATGCTTTGTATCACTATACATACGCTCCTTTTTTTTCAGACGATGCAAACATTTCCCAAACTTACTGTATGCAAAACCCGCGACAGGCCTCAGGATCTATGGATCAGGGCAATTTTGGAGCAAAAAGATTATAATGAGATCTATCACATTCTGTGTCTCTCTGTCCCAGCGTGTGATTTGAGGGGTGTCAGTAGGAGGAGTTGGGGGGAGTTACATGGTGCACAGATTATAATGAGATGTATCACATTCTGCGTCTCTCTGTCCCAGCTTGTGATTTGAGGGTTTCAGTCAGGAGGATTGGGGGGAGTTGCACACGTGCCAGATTATAATGAGTGTATCACAATTCTCCGTCTCTCTGTCCCAGCGTGGGATTTGTTGGAGGTTGTCAGAGGGAGTTGGGGGGGTTACATGGTGCCATGATTAAATGAGATGTATCACATTCTGCGTCTTTCTGCCCCAGCTGTGATTTGAGGGGTGTCAGTAGTAGGAGTTGGGGAGTGTTACAATGGGGCACAGATTATAATGAGATGTATCACATTCTGCGTCTCTCTGCCCCAGCGTGTGATTTGAGGGGGTATCAGTAGGAGGATTGGGGGAGTTACATGGTGCACAGATTTAATTGAGATGTACACATTCTGTCGTCTCTTGCCCAGCGTGTGATTTGAGGGTGTCCTAGGAGGAGTTGGGGGGATTACATGTGCACAGATATAATGAGGATGTATCACATTCTGCTCTCTGCCCACGGTGTGATTTGAGGGTGCCAGTAGGAGGAGTTGGGGAGATTACATGGGCACAGATTTAAATGAGATGTAACACTTCTGCTGCTCTCTGCCCAGCGTTGGATTTGAGGGGTGTCATAGGAGGGATTCTTGGGGTAGTTACATGGTGCACAGATGTAAATGAGATGTATCACATTCTGCGGTCTCTCTGTCCCATGCGTGTGTGATTTGAGGGGTGTCAGTAGGAGGAGTTGGGGGGATGTTACATGGAGTGGCACAGATTATAATGAGATGTATCACATTCTGCGTCATCTCTCTCTGCTCGCCCCAGCGTGTGATTTGAGGGGTATCAGTAGGAGGAGTTGGGGAGAGTTACATGGTGCACAGATTATAAGTGAGATGTTCCATTCTGCGTCTCTGCCCCACAGTGATTTGAGGGGTGTCATTAGGAGGGAGTTGGGGGGTTTACATGGTGTCACAGATAAATGAGATTATCACATTCTGCGTCTCCTGCCACAAGCGTGTGATTTGAGGGGTGTCATAGGAGGAGTTGGGGGGGAGTTACATGTGGGCACAGATTATAATGAAATGTATACACATTCTGCGTCTCTGCCCCACGTGTGATTTTTGAGGGGTGTCAGTAGGAGGGTTGGGGTATGTTACATGTGCACATATTATATGAGATGTATCATTCTTCTCGTCTCTGCCCCTGCGTGTGATTTGAGGGGTGTCATTAGGAGGAGTTTTGGGGAGTTACATGGTCGCACAGATTATAATGAGAGTATCACATTCTGCGTCTCTGCCCCAGCGTGTGATTTGAGGGGTGTCAGTGGAGGAGTTGGGGGAGTTACATTGGGCACAGATTATTATGAGATGTATCACATTCTGCTCTCTCTCCCCAGCTGTGATTTGAGGGGTATCATTAGAGGAGTGGGAGGTTACATGGTTGCACCAGATTATAATGAGATGTATCACATTCTGCGTCTCTGCCCCAGCAGTGATTGGGGTGTCAGTAGGAGGAGTTGGGTGGAGTTTACTTGTGCACGATTTAAATGAGATGTATCACATTCTGCGTCTTCTGCCCCAGCTGTGATTTGAGGGGTGTGCAGTAGAGAGGAGTGTGGGAGAGTTCATGGGGCACGATATAATGAGTGTCTCAAATTCTGTCGTCTCTGCCCCAGCTTGTGATTTGAGGGTGTCAGTAGGAGGAGTTGGGGGAGTTAACTGGTGCAACAAATTATAATGAGATGTATCACATTATGTCTGCGTCTCTCTGCCTCACAGCGTGTGATTTAAGGGGTGTCAGAGAGAGTTGGGGGGAGTTACAATGGGCACAATTATAATGAGATGTATCACATTCTGCGTCTCTGCCCAGCTGTGTTTTGAGGGGTGTCCGTTAGAGGGAGTTGGGGGGAGTTAACATGGTGCACAGATTATAATGAGATGTACACATTCTGCGTTCTTTCTGCCCTTTCTTTTTCTATTTTATTTGCCCAAAACAATCCTCCATATCCGAAGCGGTGTAAGTGTAAAATTCTGCATCATTGTAAGAAGCTGTCCTACACAGCCGGCCAGCTGCTCTGCTTCCATAAAACAGCAATGTGTCTAAACACACTTTTCTCTATATTTATACATGATCTCCTTTTTACTAGGTAATCAATATTAAAAAATCAAGCAGACATAATTGAGTTCATTGAGCATAGGGTTATATCAGATATTTTCCCAGACGGACGTTATTTAAGTCTTGGTGTTACTCCGATTTAGACTGAAATAGGGCTTGATCTAAGCATAAAGGGGAGAGAGAGTAGGTGAGAAAGATCAGGGGGGATGAGAGAACGGAGGGAGAAAGGAGAGAGAAGAGAGAGACAAGGGGAAGAGAAAAATGGGGTGCAGAAGAGAGTTAAGGGAGAGAGAAGAGGACTGAGAAGTGGGAAGAGAGAGTGGGAGAGGAGAAGTAGGGGCAGTGGGCGTGACGCGCATTTCACGACCTCTCCTCTCCGTCTCTTCTTTGTGGGCTACGCTTCGGCCTCTACAGCGCGCTGTTGTCCCCGCCGCGTCTTTTTCCCCTCTCTGCCCATCGCCGTTCCCTCTCCTGACCTCTTCCTCCCGTCGCTCGTGGCTCCCCACCCGTTCTCTGCTCTCCCCCGCTTGGGTCGCTCTTTCTACTCGCGTCCTGTCTCGTGTCTGCTCCGTCCGGTGGCTCCCGGTCCCAGTTTGACCGGAAAAAATGAGGATATATTCATTATCTCAGTAAAATCTCCCCATGGTAGTAATACACTGAACCTTTTGAGGTTTAAATCAAGGTTCCTCTCCAAAGCAGGGGTCCCTCTCTCCTCCACTCCCCCCCCAACCGAACCCCGCCTGTTATTGTCTGAGTGGTGAGTAACTCCGTGTATGGTAATGACCTCAAAAACAATGCGTTGTTTCCTGCCGCGTTAACCTGAACGGAGCTTAGAACCGATATGAAATCATATACTAGCTCGTGATAAATGGCGCACGAACATAGATTATGGGCGAGAGTACAGGCTAACGGAGCTTAGCAATCTTGGGCCCGTACCTAGCAACAAAGTACCTGAGTAGAAGCAATTGCAAGCCTGCGGAACATACACTGCTGAGTTGTGATTGTAGGGGGTAGAATATGAATGGGTTAGTAACCTTAAATAACCGCTAATATTGCATCAGCGTAATTCATAACACGCAACAAAAAAAAAACCCAGAAAACAGACAGCCTGCCACACTCAACTATTCTTAACACTTATCGAGACTCAGATTTCCCTTACCCTTTTTCTAACTCCCGCAACAAACACAACGCTAATAAACATATTACAGCGCGGGAGGCAGCTTACATCAGGGAACATGTCAGGGGAACAGTCACTCCTTCATACTGTTAGAATAGAAACTTACTGACGACAACATGGTAGGGCCAGGGAGTTTATAAGGGGTTTTCCTGTCAATGTGTGTAGTAGAGAGGCAACTCCAAGTTGGCACTTTAAAAAAAAAATTTGCATAACTATGCCGATCTATAAGCAAGTCCTGCTTCCTCCACCCGGTTCCCTAAATGGCCGCCTTTCAAGTTTAAATCAATCAATCCTTCAGTCAGTGTAACCAGCGCAACAATTATTGTTATTCACTAAGGTAACATTATCTAATTGTTACAGTTGCAGCTGGAAACATTGGCAACAAATGTAAATCTCAAAACATGGAAATGTTTGCCATATCTTTCAACTGCTGTGGGGAGTGGATAAAAGCCTGCTATAGGAATCAAAGGATGCTCAGTATTGTAAAGTTTAAAACTCATTAAAAATGGATCGGTGAATAATAACTTTAAATAAACATGTAGTATATACAAACACTACAGAGATTTTATTTAAACACACCGCGCACCACGTAGTATTGCTTGGATTGACTCTCTATCTTTAATATGTCGGACAGTTTTGAGATTGGACATTGAAACAGAAACGGGTTAATGGTTTTTTTTCCCCACATGATTCACAACACCTGAATAAAAAGTGATTTTAGTTCCACATCTGGCAACATAGGTGTAGCCAAGCCCCGGCCCCCAGCGGTCACCTAAGAATCCCCCCTCCTTTGTGGCCAGCGCGGGTCGCGGGTGCCGCCGGAGCCAGAGACGGACCCGCCGGCTGGCTGTCCAAGGTGGGGGCGTAGCAGGGAGAGCCTTAGAGGGCTCGGCGGCGCACCCGGCTAAGCGGGGGGCCCCCATTGCGTTGCGCGCCGATGTGGCTAAATCACGCATGCGCAGATGAGGCCAGGAGTTGCGGCGGCCGATTGAGGAGTTGCGTCATGCGCAGGTGCATCACACCGCGGCCCCATGTAAGGGATATCCTCCACGGGTCTAACAATTCCCAGGATGCTAAGGGGGAAGGACCAGTGCCCCATATTGGGCCCAATAGGGCTGGAAGGATTGCCCTTCATAGAGAATAATTACATTTGGCGGGTTTGGAGAGAGAGGCAGTTGCGCCATGAGAACCAGGGGAAGGATGAGGGTGCAGGATTCAGTGACCCCCTGCACTAGGGCCAGAAGCCCCCAAGGCCCCAGCTAGCCGGATCACCCAGTGGTGTGAGTTGTGTCAGTGACCGGCCCAGGTTAGGGAACCCTCCCTTACTATCTAGAGTCGTTAGGGACCCCAGCATACGCTGCGCGTCCGTTCCAGAGGTTTGGGCTCGACCTTCGCTATCTCTGCGCACCATCCGGGTGGGATCGCCCCGGACGGTAGTTTTCTGTGTAAAGTCGACATCAGATCCTTTGTGAAGTTTCCTTGCAGGTCCGGGCACTGCAGTACCAACAAGTGCACCAACGCGTCATATCCATTCACAAGGGACATAGTAAAGCTGCGCATCACACATATCTCTCTCACTTTGAGTTGGTGTAAAACTGTGTGGGGTTACTGACCTGTGTGGGAATCATCCGTTGAGGTGGAGTATCGTCCTGCGGACGCAGTAGTTAGTGTCTCCCTAGGGAGGACACCTGTTGATTACATGCGAAATACATGTCATATGCTCACACGTTTTTTTTAAAAGTTTCCCCCCTTGTTGGTTTTAACATACTTTGTGTGGATGTTAGATATAGTGTCCTGCGAGGAGCCACTCCCACCTCTTGGTGGGAGCCACCATCGCAGTGGGAAGAGGCGCTGCACCATTTACAAGGTTATCCCATTGTGTCATACGTGCCCCAGGCGCTCCGTGGCGGAGGCTTAGGCCTCCTGTGACCTAAGGTAGAGCACCACCTGGGTAATGCATATAGATCCCCTCATATACACCCTATCTGCGATTGGGAATATGGGTTACATAGGGGGTTAATCTTCTTCCAAAAACCTGCATGCTAAATGCTTGATCTTCGATCCCCCCCCCCCCCCTAGAGGTGAACCAGTCAGATTACCTTAGGTCAGGTCATTTTCTTGGGACTAATGTTATTAAATAATCTGCAATTAATATCTCCCTGGATTCAGCCAGCGTCCGTACAAATATATACGGGGGGCGGACATAAA
>WSYH01006685.1:0-36781 GCA_036426205.1 Ascaphus truei
GGGGAGGTAGAGTTGTGTCGAAGTTAACATGTTGCCAGGGGGGGCGATTCTATGGTGCAGATAAACCTCCTACAAGATCTATGTGGTGGCTGGGGTTAAGCGAGGAAGTTGTGGCAGGGTTGCAGTATTGTGCATGATTTATGGGCCCGCAAGTATCGCTTAACGGGCCGGCCAAATCGGTGTTCGCCCAGCTGGGTTGGTGGGTGTGTGTGGGACGTAGTGGTTTTGGTTTGGGGGGTGTGTGTGTGCCATCGGGGCGCACGGGCTTGGTGGGGTATGCGGGCCTTGGTGCAAAATGTGCAATCGGGCGCCGGCTCTTAGTAGTGTGCGGCCTTGGGTTTGGAGTTAGACATGTTTGTCAATTCGGAAACGTCGCGTGGGTGGGTGTGCGGCGGCCGGTTGGGGTTGCCATCGGGCGGCGCCCGGGCTTGGTGGTGGGATGTGCGGGCCTTGGTTGGTGGTCGACACTCTGGCCTTTACCTGGGGGAGAGACGCTTGGCAGGAAGTTGCGCCTGACTTAACCAGGGTATGTATATTGTGATGAAATAAAGCCGTGCCTTGTACTCCGACCCTTGGTGTGTATTTGATTTATATGTGGGCTGGGGAGGGAAGGGAGCTTGCTCGCAGGCTCACAAGGTCATGTAATTGTGCAGTTGCCTGCATTATGGCCATTATAATGTTTAGTGCAATGTAACGTGCAATGGAATGATAATGTGAATGTTAAATGGCGTGCAAGTAATGTGTAGTGCAATTAAGTGTCTGGCAGTGCAAGTAATGTAAGTGTAATGTTGTAGGTGCCAGCTTTCAGTACAGCACAGTGCAAGGTAAGAATGTAATGTGTCAGTACAGTGCCATGTAATGTGCAAAGGGCTCTATTGAATGAGTAATGTGCAGTTGCAGTGCTAATGTAATGTGTAGTGTAGTGCCAGTACAATGTAATGTGCAAATGTAATAGTGCAGTGGGCAATTGTACTGCACAAGTGAAAAAGATGAGTGAACCCTGTATCTGAGTTATCAGAAGTGTTGTTGTCAGATAATGTGCTTCAACATGTCTCTAAATGCACATTTATTCAATATGGTACAAAGGAATTAGATAGTCCCAGTCCATTACCTTGATCTGAAGGTTTGTCTCCAGCAACCTGACGGGGGAACACCTAAATAAGCACCCCTATTCGTGACCTTTTCCTGGACTTGTAACAATACTGGGGGGCTCAAGCATTCTGAGTTTTCAGAGGTGTTAGATAGATGTCTGAACTGCTTTTTAGAAGGGATTGGATGAGTAGAGAATGATAGAATTAGATTAATCGGGTTGCAAGAAGAATCACCACGAGGCTAACGCTGATGATAAACAAAACAATTCACACCAGACGTTACTTTCTTGATCTATATTTGAGAGTCCAATGACAGTGAGCACTGTTGTTGCCATTACTTATGGCACTGAACATTTTTTTATTTCATTAGGAAATAAGAACAAGGGAGACTTAAATATTAGTAATATGGAAAAGGGAGATTTAAAACAATGGTTGGAGAAGTAAATCATTACGTTAACATCTGAGTAGAAATAAAAAGATGTTTAAATAGATGGAAGTGCCTAGAGGAAGAGTGGGTAACTTAGGAAGGACTAGCAAACAAGTCGGAAGTAAATGAACATACATTCTTTAAAATCTGATCTAAGAAACGGCGAGGGGATCAGGTTTTTACAGGGGTAATGGAAGAAGGAAAATGAATACCTGATTCAGAGTGGTCTGAAGCAAGTTTTGGAACGCGGGATGATTTATAAAGAATCGTCTCAGTATAGGACCTCTGATTATGCATCTCCCAAAAAGCAATTTAACTCTATAAATGGTGAAGAAAAAAATGAAATAGCTAGAAACGCTTGGAGGTACAGATTGAATATTCCACTGATTTTAAAGTAAGGGCACATGTTTGTGCCAAGTGGGGTTATTACCACTAGGGACCTCAAATAAAAGTTTTGAAGGGAAGGTATGTATTTGCTCTAAATTCACACAGATTTATGGGGTGTAATAAGGGCTGGGTATGTTTTTAAAATGGCATATGTACATGTAATGTTTTAAATAACCAGCTGATAGGGAAAGAATACGAGCGATTACTAACATTTTATAACAGTATTTGGGAATACCTGTAGTTAGCAATTAATCAATTATACATTATAATCTGCCATGTACCTGATTGTAATGTTTTATGACACAAAAAACGACAGGATATAAGCTTAGAAGCAATCAGATGTATTGTCTTGTGTAATTTTAATTCTAAAATAAATTTTGTTTACAAACCAAGCTAAGATTATTTAGCTTTCACGTTTCCATAATATATGTTTTACTGTGTTCAACTGCGAATAAAAGACCAAAAGAAGAAATAAACTATTGTCAAGATGTCTTGTTACTACTGTAGAGGATAAAGGCATGAATGGTATGTGGTAACAGGTAATGACATAAGGAATAAGTGAAAGTTTTCTTTACTATGTGTGTCAAATTATGAAGATTTTATAAAGGGAGGGTCTGGTAGTGAGAAAACCAATAGGAATATATGTAGCATGGAATGTGAGATCACATACATCCACAGATTCTCTCGAGAGGTAAATTGTAGTTGCATTTCATTGTGAAGTATATTCCCAGATAAATGATTGTTGTACCTTGGGAAAAGATGGACTGAATTGAAAAAAGAAAGATGAAGGTTTGCCGTCCAATGTTTGCTTCACAATGTTACAAGAAACAGTTTTTAAGGAAGCAGAAAAAGAAATATTTTTCACACGAACCAAGGTATCAATTGAAGAAAATAGATCATGACATGGTCAGTAATGGCAGGATCCTCTTGGTGTCGGAAAGGAAAGTTTAACAAATCTATTACTATGGTTAGGTCAAAAATGTGTTGCAATCAACTTTGGGGAATTTTTTCATGTACATCCTTTTATTATGTTACTTGTGTAGCTTTATTATGTATGTTTTTCAATGATTTTTATTATATTACGAAAAGAAGGTATACGTAGATAAAAAAAAAGATAAGTAGAAGGGGGGAACAAATATTGGAATAAGTGGGTAAGAAGTTAACAATTAAACTGACCAAGTAAAGGATTCTTTTCTTTCAAACGTATTTTTCCAAAATTGTCTTTAAAGTTTTGAAAGTGTACAAATGAGGATGTTGGTATAGGGTTTAATAGTAATTCAGAGGGGCTGTTAGAAATACCATTTATTACTGAATGTGAACTTATATCAAGGACAATCGTGAGAATATATGTAGGATTTGTGAATTCATAGTTACAAAGGGAAGATCCTAAGGGAGGCTTTAATGCATACAGTAATGGTAGGGGTTGGCTTAGTACCTGGCAGGAATATGGGCCTGAGAGCAGGTTTGAGAAGCGAGAAGTTCTATTGTAATTGAAGACACCCCAAAGTAATTGTTTGTTTGAGAGTTCTCAGGATCTTCGATTGGCCAAATTCCACATATAAGGAGAACTGTGGTACTTCTTCTGAGTGTCAACTTGGTATATTACTGCAAAGTAGTAACAAAGGAGGGAGAGGGATTACTGTAGGTGTTATGATTTACCTTTGATTGAGACCAACAGCAAATATTGAATGTTCCAAGCTTTCGAACCTCTCAGGGTCCTCATTATGTATGAGCCAGAAATACAGAAACAGAATTAATACTGTGTTTCAAAAGAGGGATTATCTGGTTATTGGTTAGGGGTTGGCTTAAGGTGTCTGGTGAGAAATCTGAGCCGGAGCAGTTGGGAGGAGTTCTTTTTCTAAAGCGCCGAGTAGAGACAGGGGGCGGAGTTAGTGATCTTTAATTACAAGTTGCGTCCCATTTTCGCGTCCTTTGGCTGGATCACTCTTGAAGCCCACACACTGCAATATTCCCATCAAAGGCTAGGTCCCCTCTGCTGCTGCAGTGCCCGAGACCGCTATGGCGCGCGCTGCAGGGGAGACGCAAGAGGTCTGGAGTTGTTGAGCACCACTGGTGGTCATGATAATCGTCCCTGGAATGCCGCTTAGATTATGTAAAACCAAAGATTAAATATATGGATATTATGAGGTGTTTGGCAATTCTTGCACACGCGCCCCAAACCTGGCCTTCATTCACCGCCCATGTTCATGTTCATATACTGTGGTTGTTAGGATGACTTGGTTACGGTTACATGCAAATAAGACCAATTTGAATGTTGTGCAGCACAGACTGATCTTTCATCCTCTACAGGGAACGTATAAAGAAAAAGGGACGGTTCTTTCTCCAAACATTTTTTGGATGATACTTTTTACTATGAGGTTTGTATTGTAATATTACTGGATTATGTTTCAGTATCGTAGATGTCTGTGAAATGCTGTGTGCATTGGTTGTCACTATATAAATGTAACAATATGGGGATCAGACACCACTATTATGGACACTATGAGGTACACCCCAATTTTTCTTTGTTACCGTTATTAAAACGGAAAGCTTTGTTTTTTTTCTCATATATGCATATTCCCACGCTAGGGTATTTAAGACAATTCAAAGGATACCAGTGGATTGGTGCTTGGTGAGATACGATGTAATATATGTATGTGAAACACTCCTTCTTTTACAACTTGGAAGTCACACTTGCATAAAGTGATGTGTATTAGATTACAGCTGTATGTCATGAATTGTTGGAACATGGAACCTTTGGAGTCTGAGGGTATTTGAACCCAACTGCTGCAGACATTCTTTAGTTCTGGCAAGTTTAGCCAAAAGTAATGCTAATATTGTTACTTATAAACAGGGAATTTTGTTTTTTACAGAGAACCTTATTTTTTTAGCCCATGATTAATATTTTTTCAATTACAGAAAATTTGAGCCGGGCACCCCTTGCTGGGGCCGTCCACATTTCCATTTTTGTATAGCGCGTGGGGTTGCCCCACCCCCAGGGACACTACCGGGGATCTCTTCACTACTAATACCAGATGTGGATTCTGTTATATTTCTAAAAATGCATTAACATGAATAAAGTGAATATGAACATGCAATAAATCCACCAAATGTGACAGTCACGCTTACGCCAATTCTATATCCAATATGTTAATCAGACACTAAAGCTACCAAAAAATCTAAGAATTTTTGTAGAGATACTTAAGCCAGTGAGAAGCACTAAAAACAGTTTGTCAAACACATCCAAAGATAAAAAAAAAAAACAGCAATGCGTACTGTATAAACATAGGAAAAAAAATCCCTAAGGGGGGGTAGGAGAATGGAGGTTGCACAGAGTGTCAAAGGTGCCTCATGCGTCTTGGAAGCAGGAAGTTAAAACGGAAACTGGATGGCGAGTTCAATTAGAAAAAAACATTTAAAAAACACTGGGAGATCATAAAAAAGAAGAAGTCATCTTGAGAAGGAACTCTGAGCGTTTCGTGAATCTACGGACATTTGTCAAAGTGCAGTAGATGCCACGAAACGCGTCAGAGTTCCTTTCAAGATGAATTTCTTTTTTCTTTATGCCATGTTTTCATTACATTTTTTCTATTGAAATCGCCATCCAGTTTCCGTTTAACTTCCTACTGCCAGAAGCATGAGCACCTGTTGACACGCTTGTGCACCGCATTCTTACCCCCTTTTGGGAGTTTTTCACCTTGCTAGTACACATTGGGCTGAGAGCACGCCGGGACCAGAAGGACCCCATTACAGGGTCGTGTCGTGAGTACATGTTTAGACATTTTCATTTTATTCTTTGATGGTCTAGATCTAAGGATGTTGGTGGGATTACCATTTAGATAGGGGTTCAGGATTCCTTGTTCACACAAGTTACTTGACATCCATTTTTCTTATGTTTTTCCCAACCCACATAATGAGCGATCAATGACCTTAGACAGGCCATTGTACTCGCTTATAGACCTGGACCTTCAGCTAGTGCACATTTAAGTAGAAGATTAAAATGAAGATTTATGCATGAGCTGTTATATTGTCATTTACGGAGAGCACTAAATTGAAACTTTGAGAATGGCAGAGAACATTTTCTCTAAAAATATCTCAATACTGTATAAAAAATGTTGTTAAAATATAATATTTTATTAATTAGCACAAGCTCTTTCTTCGATATTTATTATCTCCAAAAGTTATCACTTTGCAGGACTTTCCCATAGGCTCACCCACCAGCAGCAGTCACATAAGTCCATGGGGGGAATACATACCCCAGAAACACCCATAGGCATTTAATTGGGAGCAAAGTTCACTCAAGATTAAAAAAAAAAGGCGGAACCACTCAAATTAAGGTCCAGGTGAGGAAACTCTCTCTAAAATACCTGGGACATCAGAAACTTCCCCAATGTTAGTGCCACCCCTATAGAGGACTTATAAAACCAGAGGAGAAACAGGCACCAGGATTTATTGGACTTTCACATGGAACTCCCTTTTAAGTTTCCAAAATGAAGCACCCTCCTAAACTTTCAATATTTTGGGAGATTGCTGAAAAAGACGTCCACAGCCCCACTCTACAAAGTAAACGGTGCTATGTGTATGGACAACAAATAAATGTGTATGTCATGCAGCATTCAAAAGGGTTCATATTATATTGCAATATTATTGGCTGTAACACAGGGTAAAACCTATCTACTTTGTGTATATTAGTTAATGCAATGTACCACATTTATTGGGCATTTGAATCCAATTAAAAGCAATAATACAAAAAAAACTTTATGACACTTCACACCCTGTTCCCAGACAGGTCCACAAACCTGTCCTTTGTATACAAATGTTCCACTGCAGAAAGGGAGATGTGGGGTAATGACATTCAAATGAGTATTGAAGAAATTATTTAGCAAAAGATAACTATTCTATCGTGCATATCGGGATAGTTCTGACTGCCATTGGATTTATTATGCGTTTGGGGCAAGGAAAGAAAACATTCACACATTTCTACTGTTGCTGATCAAGCTGGGATAGAGTATTTGATACGTGCACTTCTACAGGGAGTATTTCTAAAAGCATCTGAAAAAATAGCCATTAAAGAACCAGTTATGTTATGAATGAGTGTATTGCTTCAGGAGCCACCGTAAAACAAATGCTATTCTAATGATTTCATAAACAATTGTATTTGAAGTGAATAAATGGTTAAAAACATGAGCATTAAAGTGTTAAGTGAGCATTATAAAGAGGCAGCAAGAAGTCATGTATGTACACGTCTATTACCACTGTACCTTACAGAGTTATAACTATTGGAACAGTAGTATCTGCCTCCTGGCTATTAATGCTGATGCCAAAAGCCACAGCAGTCCACGCCATAGACTTTTTGATTTAATATTTCATGGATGGACATTTGATCATGTGTGAGATATAGAAAACACAGAGTGATCACCTTAGACCTCACTTTAAAATCCCACATATATTATTTAGTACGGTTGCACTGCCATCTTTTGCAAAACACAAGAACACAAGGAAACCTCTCTCTTTATAAGATTTTCTCGAAATGCTCTGGGACACTCTAGTTCAGCTCAATAGTATAAGTCATTAAAGTTCAAAAACTTGAGACTAGAAACTGGAAATTAGCTCTATTATTTATATTTTACAATTGCATACTAAAAAATAAGTACAGGTTATGGTAATGCCAGGTATGTATAGCAGCATATTTACCCATTTTAAGAAAAAAGGATTTGAACAAGCTTAAATCAACAATTACATAAAATCACATCATAAGATGCTTTACCTAGGGAGCTATCAGTGATGAGGAACCCTTAGATGACGGGGAATCTGGGTTGAGGCAAGACACAGATGTGTTCTTTTTTATTGCTTGGGATAGAGGATCAGAAACTGGTTCATTCATAACGGTTTGGCAACATTATTATGCGCCTACAGTAATGGTTTTCATATCTGATTACTATACAGCATTTGGTCTGAAAATCATGGTATTTCATGTCACATGACCACATTACAAAAGGTTACATTATAGAAGTTCCAACACGGTGAATGGTAAGCTGAGCTGTTAATAGAGCATGCTAACTTTTAGGAGTTCTGTTGATTGTTATTACGGCTATTTTGCGTCTGACTTAAAAGTGAAGGGATGCATGATTGATTAGTTTACTTCAGATTGTGTGTTTCCTCAACACTTCTTCTTCCATTGTTTCAGTTTAAGATAAGGTCCTTTTAAAGAAATACACAAACAGAGTGTGTACATGAAAAAAAAAAAAAAAAAAACATCACTAGGAGTAAGTGTTGCTAAGGAACCCTTTCTATTTAGTTTTTTTTTCCACTCAGAAATACAATAATTTATGAGCAAACATTGTTTGTAAATATCTGACATGACAATCTGTGGAAAGAAGTAAATCTTGTGATCTCTCAATCAGATTTAAGGAGAACGTTGCACATTTTATAGTAACGGTGTCCATTGCTCTGAGCTGGTAAGATAAAGATTGTTTAGTAAGATGCAGAGAGTTAACCAAATTCTCCTGACCGTACAATCAAGTCCCCCCTTCAAATGTGGGGATGGTAGAGTAGTTATTAAACATTTTTGCAAGATGAGTATGACAGGAATATGTAACCTATAACTCAATGAATATGTCAATATTGAAGTCTTGCATACAAGTTAAAAACCCCCCAGTGTGTTTGTATGATGTTGTTCCAAAGTAGATGACTATAAAGTGATAGTTGCGGGATACGCAATGAAATGAAAAGTAAATGTTTGCTTTGTTAGTTATTAATGGGTGTCCCTAAGGAATTCAGAAAGAAACACACCAAGTTATTTACAGTACTGATGTTCCTATTCAATAGAATCCATTTTGGTAGGTTATTTTACTAGCGACTGATGTCCTACAGATGGAGTAAACTACTTGTCCCTCCGCAGCAGGAACACAATGCAAGAAGGAAAGTCTGTAGCGATAGGGAGACACAGTGTTGTCCCGTGATAGCGTCTGTTGTAGGTCCATGACTTTCATTGGGACCCAGCCCAAGCATTAATCCTTTCAGTGCCTTTGTGAATATCTTGTCGCTGACCGTGAGCGGCCACGGCACCGAAGGACCTTACAATAAGTATGCTACAATTACTCTGTATTTAACGTATTCGGTTTTTGGTGGTGCTTAAATGGATATAGTGATCTAACCACAACTCATAGGGAAATGATTGAAAATAGTGATGCCCAAAACTTTGTCCTCTTGCGAGGGTCCGTTAAATGCTAACTGGGCTGGAAGAGCCCAAAACACAAACAAGGAATGCCCCAAAACACTCTGCAGCCACACTAAGAGAATATTTCCCCAAACCTCACTAATCCCCTATCCTAAAAATGTAGAACTGAAAATGAATTGTGTCATAAGAGGAAGGGTCTTGTGCATACAATAGAGGAGATTTATTCATGGATCCATGCAGCTACTGGTAAGTAAGGGGTGGGATCAGTTTCTGATTCTTCCTAGGACCATAAAGAGAACTGGGGAAGTAGTATCTCCGTGTAACAACTGCCACGCACAAAAAAATGTTCAATCTAGCAACAAAGAAACTGTGCTGTATAATGTTACTCAGTGCTTAGGGTAAAGAGGTAGTGAGATATGTCCTGTTTGTTTAAGAAAAGAAAATACATCTTCGTTACAATAGCTACACTTTATCTACAATAGAGATAGGTCAGAAACAGAAGGGGAGAGAGACAGACAACAGGACTGGGGAGAGAGAAGATAGATCCGCGTGCGTGAGCGGAGAAAGAAAGAATGGATGGATGTGGGGAAGGAGAGAAGGGATGATGGGGTTTACAGCGGAGAGCGGTAGAATGGGGGGGGGGACGAGAGACTGGAGGGAATGGGGGAGGGAGAGATGGAGGGAAGGGGTTAGGGACGGAGATGGAGGGAAGGGTGAGAGATAATTGGTGCGAAATGGGGGGCAGTGGGTTGGGGAGGAGAGGGGTGAATGGAGGGAGGGGGAAGGTGAGATGATGAGAAGGGGGAGGGAGAGAATGGAGGAGGGAAGGAAAGAATGGAGGGACGTGGGGGTAGGGGAGATAGAGGGAAGGGCGAGAAGGAAGGAGGGAAGAGGGGAAACGGAGAGAAGAAGGAGAGAAGTAGAGGGAAGGGGTGAATGAAGCTGAGAGAAAAGGAGAAGGAGGGGGAAGGACTGAAGAATGGAGAGTGAAGTGGTGAGGGAAGAGTAGAGAATGGAGAGGGGGGAAGCGGAAAGAATGGAGGGAAGGGGGCATGGAGATAATGGATGGAAGGGCGCAAGGAGAGAATGGAGAGAGGTGGGGGAAGGGAGGGCCAACCACACTGCTCCCTCTGCACCTCCTGCAGTTCATGGATAGCGATGTTAACAGGGGGGGGAGGTGGTGTCACGAACACACACAGGACAGGCACAGAGCACACAGACACCTCTCTGAGTTTACACGAGATTCGACAGGGGCTAGTGGGGCAGTGCTGGGCATGTAAAGATCTCCTGGCATGCATCCCAGATGATTTCTGCACTCATGGAGGGTGGAGATGGGTAGAGGGTGTATAGATGGGGAGAGGGGAAAGTGCGGGGGGGTGTTTTGTGCCATGCTGTTGCTGTACAATGTGATAGACAGGGCATCTCCAGCAGAGACCTCTAGCGATTTTTTAGTACATCGATTCTAAGACTAGTCCCTATTTCAGAATGTGAAAAATATGGTGAGAAAGGGTTGGTCTGTAGAATCGAGGAAATATTGGTAATAAAAACTGAAATTAGTTATTGTAGGATCTGGTTTGAAACCTTTTGTTAAGAAAAAACACTGAGATACAGGTGGATTTCTATAACTTCTCTTCCAGTCTGTCATACAGTTTGGGAGTCTGTTTACTGGGTCATGCCACATGGTTATCTTCCTCTAACAAGCCTTTGGGAAGGATAAATAATAGAACAGAAAATAGTCCTGATTTTGCTGGAATGGGAGGAATAGGTTATAAATGATTGTTGAAATGAAATACTTTATCTTTTTGACCAAGTTAATATTCTACATGCATCGCAGTATCTTTCAAGAATAACCATTTTCCACACCACACGGTTGCACAGAAGAGGGAAACATATTTATAAATATGGAAATGGTCTCTGAATTGATTTTTTGTACTAGAACACTGTTCTGATGATTGCTAAAAAGTAAACAGCCATAAAAGATTAGGAAACGCGCATATCTTAGGGAGTGTGTTGTCCTAATCTGCCGTTTCCTTGGAATATAAATTACAAGAATTATAAAGTGAGGAGATCGGCGGGTACCACATGCTAGTGCCTTTCATCGGATTGCTAGTATTTACCAGAGGCGGTAGAAGGCTTCTCGGCATAAAGGCTTTACACTGGTTGAAGAAATGAGTTTTGAAAAAGAAATGCGATTATGTAGGTTATCAACAATGGAGGGATATGGGTCTAATAGAGAGAGATGGACTGCATCATGTGGTTTGTGAGGACATAGGATGCTCAGGGTTATATATTCAAATCAATGGGAGTTTCCATGCGTGTGCCCCAGATCTGCACTATTCAAGTTTAATGAATAACTACTTCATGTGAGGCAGTTTAGATGCGTCATTAGTATGTATTGTTCACTACGTCGTTGGTCTACTGCCATTGGCCTCCATGAGACCACAACAGAAAAAATGTCCAAGAGCACCAACACCAAATGTGTAAATAATTAATAAAAAGGGGAAATGGATAATGGTCAAATAAGACCTAAGAAGTGACGAGGGTACTATAAAGTTGGGGGAGGGGGGGGGGGAAATGTGCCAAAGTGGAACTATAAAAAATTAACAGATATAAAAAGTGCAAAAAGTTACAACAAAGTATCCGGACGTTCTCCATTCTCCTTCCGTGCCACCCAAAACTGGAACAACCTACAGAGATTCCCTATCCACCACCAGCTTAAGTGCTTTCCATCTAAGGCATTTGTCTCACACTTTAATGTGGTCTGTACCTTTCATACTGCTCATAATATATATTTCTTTAAAGGGTCATTGCAATGTCTTTGTTAATAATGTATACCTTGTTCATTTATGAACTGTATCTGTATACCAGTATATTTTGTTTACTCGTGCCAGGACATACTTGAAAACGGGGGGGAGAGGTAACTTCAATGTATTACGTTCATGGTAAAATATTTTATAAAATAAATAAATAAATTAAATTAATGAAGAGTGTTTAAGGTAATATCTAGCAAATAAATACCGCCTAAAACAATGTAGTAAAAACTTTCTTTGAGGGAACAAGAGGAGTTTGATGCTATGTCGGTTGGTATGGATGATGCCAGGCATGGGGATATCACCAACTAAATAGATAGAAAAAAGGAAAGTGACAAGACGAGGATATAATAGTGTTGAGCCTGGTTCCTAGCGAAAAACAGACAACGACCATATGCTGTATAACCTGTAGGCTCACAGGGCCTAAGCCTTGCACGGGAGAGCCTGGGGTACACACAATTACTTATAATGGTGCAGCGCCTCCCCTGACGAAAGCTTCAGCACCGAGGTGAAGTGGGGTCTTCGCAGGAACTTATGTACAAATACACACAACACACGCAAATACCTTAACAATATACCGTACTTGTAGCAACCATAAGCTTTATCAACAGGTTGTCCCTCCCTAAAGGAGACACTACTCTCGCAGGTCCTGCCGATTCACGCTCCAATCTCCCAGTCCCGTAACTGGGTGATCGCACCCAGTGTCCAGTTCCCTCTTGGAATACGTCCCCCACCTCAATTGAAGTCAGGAATGTATAGTATGTGACGCACAGCCACAGGTCCTGAAATGAATGATGGTACCGTTGTGCACTCTGAAGTGTACCTGACGGGCCCTTCCGTACACGGTTCTGCAAATATTCTTCACAGAGGACCGGTGTGGGCGTAGAAGACGGTCGTCCGTAGGTTCCGGGGCGATCTCACCAAACACGCCTTGCAATTTGGTAGCGGGGCGCTGATCCGCCAGACCTCCCGCCCTGACTTAGAAAATGTCCCGGTATGCGATAGTGTGTTTTGTAAAGTAAGGGAATCCGGAACATGTCTATGGCCAGTCCCTAGCTCAGCTCACATTACTGGGTTCAGGGCCTAACTGGGCCTGGGGCATGCGGCCCTAGGTAGGGGCAGACGCGGAACCCCCTACACCGGGAGCTCCTTCGCATTCCCTTCAGCTAGCTCTCACCACAACGTGACGCTCCAACACTTCCTTATCCTCCTTCTATACCGATTGGTCCTCGCCGCATCACGGGGGCCCGCGGGCTTGCTGGGACCCATAGTTCCTCTAACTCCCATCCTATCGCGCTTCTCCTCCTTCGGGGCTTTGCTCCCTGGCCATGCGCCTATGCGCAAACTCTGCCAGGCCCAGGCCAACTCTGCGCTCGGCGCCATACCTTAAAACATTGGCGGCTCCCTCTACACGGAACCTCCGTTATCAGACGTTTTCCCTAGGGCAGGCAACTCCAACCCCCACAACAACCAATGGTGGGGAAAAGGGTCCCGGCTAATGAGTATATAAAAATAAACCATTTTATTAAAGGGAGAATATGCACGTACAAGATATATAGACAAACAGGCATTTGAGTATAAAACCATGTAGGAGAAGCTTGTCCCACGTCCGATGCACAGGCTCCACAGGAGTGACACCCTCTCTTAGTGGTCCCAATCCTGCTTCCGGAATGACTCTTGGTAGGTGAGAAGGCCGATTGATTCAGTGGCAGCCCGCTACGCGGGAGCCGTCGTCCACAGTCTTGCAGGGCGGGTACTCCACTGATGAATTAGAGGGGAAGGAACGACTGTCTCTTTGATGGATGTGTGTTCGCGATAGCACCCGATACGTCAAGCCCACAGCTGATCGTGACACCGATTCAGGAATACTGTCCAGTAAAAACACAGCAGGGATTTCAGGCATTCTTAGTCGCTTTGATCAGAGACAATGCAAGTCAATAAGCATTTTGGCTATATGAGTGACGTGGGTGAGCATTTTCAGAGGGGCGATCTTCAACGCGACGGCTACTCGCCAATTTAGCAAATCGTGCATCAATGGTATTTAGGGCTTTCTGCATACATGATAGCAACGCTGCAAAAATGGTGGATTTTTTTTAAAACACCATGGCGATTTTTCTATCGGAGCTTAGGCATAGGCTCCTAAATTGGTATGGAAGTTAGTAGAATCGAGCAGGAGTAAATTTCCTCCAGGGGACTTGGAGAGCCTGGAGCTTGGGCCAGATAAATGGAAATTGATGAGGTTAGGTTTAATACAGATTAAATGTATGGTTATTGCATTGGGAAACACGAATAAACAAGTTGACTTACAAAATTAAATTGGGATAAATTAGGGAAATCTGATGGAAAGGGATTTAGGGATGGCTTGTAGACAGCAGTCTTTCGAAAATTTAAAGTTTTTTTGGCCCAAAAGCATGCAGTAGCTGCAAAGGTAAACAATATCTTAGTCTTGCGATTAATTGAAACGGGCATTTGAAAGGGAAGTAAACATAATTATGCCCCTGTTTATAAAGCAAATTAGAAGCAAAACACCTTGAATATGGAGTACAAATTTTTGGACACACTCCTTAGGAAAAGGACATTATGAAAATAGCAGAGAGTGCAGACAGAGAGCCCACCAAATGGAATTAAAAGGGTGATGGAAATAATAACTTATGAACTAATATATAGGCTAAATTAGATTGTTACATTAGAAAAGAGGCGTCTAAAAAGGGGATTGATAACTATATACAAATTTATCGGGGGACCAGAACAAGAGCGTTTCAAAAGGGAACTATTTATGCAAAGCCAGTTACAGAGGACACGGGGTGCATCCCTTGTAAGGTGGAGGAAAAGAGATTCACCAGAAACAAGTAAAGGGTTATTGAAGATGGGTAGTACAATGTTGAAATTAATTACTATTGGAGAACTGTGGTGACAGATATAATAGATTGTTTTTAAACAAAAAAAAAAGGTGGACAGCTTTTTAGTAAGGAAAGTATTACAGGAGACTATACCAACATAAGTAAATAGGAAGGATGTTGATCCAGGGGTATCGGATTGCCAATATTGGAGTCAGGAAGGAATTAATTTTTCCCCTTATTGATACCTGAGGATGATATGTCATGGTGTTTTTGTCTGCCTCCTCGTATCAATATACTGTAAGTACAAATTATAGGATAAAGTAGGCTGTCTCTAATTACAACGGTTGTTGAACTTGCTGGATAAAATGTCTTTTTCAAACCTCATCTACTTACGGTAACATGTTACATGATTGTCACATTGCTGTTTAATGAAAACATCCCTATATCTCCTGAAGGACATAAAAAAAATGCGAGGTGGTGCAAAGAAATGGTAATAAAATGGAGCATGGCCACATTTATAAAACTTGTCAGGATAAATACTAAAGGACAACGGGGATTGTTTATCTGTTAGATTTAATTTTCAATGTTCCTATGGCTCACTGGTCTTCGGTGGTCCCCGCGGGTTGTCTGACACCCGCGGGTTGTCCCCGCGGTTGATTCCCCGTGGGTGGTCTTGGGGTCAGGGATTCCTTGTTTGGTCCCGTGGGTGTCTGGGGGCCGTTGGGTGCTCCCACGTGTATGGGGCCCTCAGGTAGTCTCATGGGTAGTCCCAGCGGGTGTTTGTCTCTTTGGGTTCCATGGTGGTCCAGTGGGGAATCCATTTTTGGGGTCATCGGGTGGTCCCTGGGGTTGCACTGGGGTTCAGGTGGTCCCTGGGGTGTCACGAGGTGGTCCTGGTGGTCATTCGCATTTTGTCGTGGGTTCTCGGGTGGGTCCCGCAAGTGAGGCTGTCGACTGGCTTGGCTTACCAATCTCGTTGCACAAAAAAATTGTGAATGATCATTGCAATAAGATACACCTTCCACCCCCAACACATACACGAAAGTAATGGGCAACCAATAACTATCTCCAGATATGGATAGTAGCTACATTTGCACTCATTAATAAATCAACAAGCCATTAAGCCACATATAAATAAAGTAAAATAAAACATCTTAAACCTACCCCCTAGCCCATCATGAAGGGACATCACTCGTCAGGCATCTGCAGGTCCATGTCCTCCTGGTATGCCAAATAAGAAAGATAAAGAAAAATACGATCCTAAAGCCCGTAAACCCCTTCATCATTGTACCAACAACCGGATCTCCACCCCGTATCGTCCATAACGATCACCAACCCCCGGATCCCTATACCCCACCTGTAACCATTGATTGGGACCACAGAAAAATGGTAGTCGAAACATATCCCAATATAGCGTTGGCAGATAAGCCACCTCATCATCACTCAATAGTCAACCTAATAAAAATTAATTAAGGCCAAAAATACACAATAAATCACATAAATACAGACGCATCTCAACACCCCAACAATAAAAAATAAATAGAAGGGCCCCGCTTCTCGGCGATCCCCAATTGGCGTAACGAGAAGGGGGCCGCCATGTTTGCGCATGCTCAGAATGGGGAACGTCTGATGAATCGCGCATGGGCGCAGAGTGGGGGGGTGCCGAGGTTTGCGCATGTGCAGTACAGAGGTATGCACATGCGCAGAACGGAGGTCACACCATGCACAGAAGGGGAAGTGCAGGTCTGCGCTGTACAACGCCGAAAATGGCCGGTTCCATTTTCAGGCGATATTTGCTTTGCGGCGGGGCCATAGAACGGAACCATATGTATGAACGGGGCCGCATGAGCCTAATAGTACACCATAAAATAATTATCATCAAATATAGCTACTTATACAATAATGTTATTCCAAAACAATACAATTAAATAACAACTATCCAAGCAAATATAAAACAAATAAAACCACTAGCCAACAAAAACAATTAATTAATTACAACACTGGCCAACAAACAATGAAATTATTTTAAAACCAGTAGCCAAAAAAACAAATAAATAAATTAAAAACGTTAACCAATCCTAAAATATAACTAAAAACAAGTCCATCCAAATTCAAAACAATTTATCCAAACAATAAAAGAAATTGAAAAATAACAATAGAAAACAACATTTGCCAAAAAATGATTGTCTGTCTGTCATGGTGAGAGAGGACTAGGTAGGTTAATTACAACCTTTTTTACCGGGATCATACGTGACCAAAAGAAGGATAATGAAAAAATTGTAGTTTATGTGAGAATCGTTACACATAATGATACACAAATACAGACAAAAAGGCAACATTACTACGGAAATGGGGTTGAAAACTAGACTTTCCTTAGGTGCATGGGAACTCTTTTGGCGAGTTTTACCCGACTGGGACTTAGCCCGAATCTCTGGATCCCAAATTGGCATAAATTTCCACGCGCCACGATACGTTCTCTTCTGAGAGATTTGGTCCCTCCTGACCGCGAATTACTCCCAAACCTCCTTGAACTCAAATTTGCATAAATCCCAGTCGCGTCTGCTCGATAGTTTCTGAGAACTTGGGCGCAAAAGTCAGGACTTAGACTCTGGCAGGCAGCTTTTCAGGCTTGAATCGAGCCGTTTGCTCTGCTATTCACGCAGAACAACTTTGAAGAATGGAGATATCTTAATCAAAGTCCTCGTGCTCTTACTACAGATAACAGACTCAGATTGGGTAACGGGCACAGATTACTATATATAGTTAATGGGCAATGGGCAATGAAAAACATTAAAAGAAACAAATACAATAAAAAACCTGTAAAAATAAAATTACATACATTCAATATTTTTCTTACCTTTAGAAGCGTTGGCCCTCCGAATCCCGGCGATTCTGGAATCTCTCGTAACCGCATACCATCAAAGTCATCCAACGCCATCCACCTTGAAGATCCAGAACAGGTAAAAAAATCTGCTTTCTTTTATCTTCTAGCATCGTTTTTACTTTCTTCATCTGTCATTATTTTCTATTTTCTTTAATCTTCTTTCTTTCATTGTAGTCAATCCAAAACACCATGGTAAATCCAGAACAGGATGTTTCTATGCTCGGCTTCTTGAGGTAAAATGAGACGTAATTTTATCGCAGATGGTACAGCTCCAAATTTTTTTTTTTCCAGGGTGTACATCATCTCCAAGGGAGGTACGTCAGATCCTTCAAACCACATGGCTATATCACATAGTTTACAGCCAATGGGTATTAGAAGACAATCCCATTGGTTTGCTGTACATGTGATAGGTTACATTATTTCCAAAGAGATGTGACGTCACTTTAAGGGATGATGTTTTCATTTGGGGTTTTAATATAGTGTATTGTAGCAGGGGGTCTCTGAGTAGCAACCTCATTGATTTGATTTAAAGCGTGCGCCCCCCCCACTTTCCAATTAGCAGTTTTATCATGATCTTGTGAATCACAGACCCAGTATGTCGTTCTCCCTCCGCAAAAGAGAGGTACTAGAGAAATTGTGCCAGCAAGTGTTTAGGACCTGCAGATTGGCAGCCGTGAAGTGGCCTGCAGGCTTATAATCTTTTGGCCAAAGGGTTTAACTAAAATGACCCTTTTTCATGAGCAGCTAAGCACTGAGGTATTGCAACATGTTGTGGTCATTTTGTATATGCCTGGCCTTTCTGTTTTTTGTTTGTATATCTTGTCAGCCTCAGTAGCACATGCTTTTTGACACTAATATAAATGCTTTATATATGATGTGAGGGCGTGTTTTGGGGTTCTGGAGCTTGATGGGTTATGCAGCTGTTGTTGCTTGGAGGTGTGGCCTCTCTCCCCATGGTTTAAAGCTCGCCCGCCCCCACTTTCCAATTAGCAGTTTTTTATCATGATCTGTGAGGTTCAGAATCTCTGAACACTATAATTCCATCTCGCAGACTTCATTCACTACAAATGTATCATATCTGTTTCAAATCTGCCCTCTACCAGGCTAAACAAACCTACTTATTCGCCACTAATTAAAATCACAAGTCTAGTCCATGCCGCTTGTCATCTGTCTTTGACTCTCTACTCAGACCACTGCTGTTACCTGTCTTTCTTCCTCTACCTCTCCCATCTTACTTCATTGTCCCGTTTGCCACCCACTTCCTGACTACTCTGCCGATCTCTCTGGTGTACCCCAGAGTGTGTCCTGGAACCTCTTCTTTTTCTCTTTACACAACTCTCTCTAGTGATGTTATCACATCTCGAGGATTCAATATCACCTCTAAGCTGATGACACACAGTTATCTTTTCAACCCCTGACCTTACACCTGCTGTACAACCAAAGCCTCTGAAGGTCTTCTCTCTACTATTTAATCCTGGATGGCCCTGCCGCCAACTTAAAATTAACATGTCAAAGATAGCTTATTATATTTCGTACCAATCCTGGCCCTATTGTCCCCTTCTACTTTACTGTTGTCAGTACTATCACACACCTAATACACAAGCGCATGTGCCTAGGGGTCACATATGACACCTTCCTCAACATTCTCCTCATTCAACAATGTAGCTTAAACTTGTCATTTTTACATCCATAACATTGCAAAGATATTCCTTTTCCTCTGTCTGTCTACTGCTGAATATAGGGTCTCCTAGACCTCCTGCCTAGCTATAGTTCTTTTCCTTGTCCACCGGGTGTGCTGCTGCTTTCTGTTTTGCTTCTGGTTCCTCTGTCTGTCTTCTGTTGCTCCTCTCTCTGTCTTATAGTTCTGCTTCTGTTTGTTCATGCCTTGTTTTTTTAAGTCAGACTCCTACTGCACCGACACACTTTATTCGAGCAAATACCAGTATTGCCTGGCAGATACCTGGGGAATGCACCGCTCCTCACCTCTGACAGCCCCGTTGCGTTTGCCTTCCCAGCCTGGGTTCATGCCTGGCTGACGGGCGCTGATCTGTTAAATGATAATGATTAGATTTAATAGGCTGCAATGCTTCGCGTGTCTACCAGATGGCATAATTCATGAATTGTAATGCAGTATATATATATACTGTGCAGTATTGCAGCCAGCGGAATAAAATGCTTCAATCCCTGCCTGGAAATAACCCATGCACTCGGGCAGAAAAACAGTCACAAACCTCAATACACCCGGTATACCCGAATTCGTGGACTAGCCGGCTCGAATAAGTGTGTCGCCAGTGTATGCACATGCTTCTGTCTCTGATCCTGATCTGTTCCTGTACCAGTCCTGTATTGATTCTGTTCAAGTAAAGGCCCTTGCTGGTAATCTGGATTGTCCCTGTTGTTGTTCCTGGTCTCAGTCCCCTGCTCCCCTGTCCCAGTCCCTGCTCCCAGACCTGTTCCTGTCCGTGTCCTGTTCCTGCTCCCCTGTCCTGTCCTGTCCTGCTCCTGTTCCTGCTCCCTGTCCTGTCCAGTCTCCTCGTGCTGACCTCTGCTTGTTACCATGACTACGCATCTGCCGCCTGCCTCGGACCCCTGCTTGTCACTCCGACTATGCTATCTGCCGCCTGCCTCGGACCTCTGATTGTGACCTTTAGTACGCTTCTGCTGTTCCGGCCACGAGATCCTAAACCCGCCACAGGAGTCTCCCTGAAACTAAAACTCTAAACGCATACCCTAATTTTGTCCCGTCTCTCTCGACTATTGTAACCTTCTTCTGTTCGGCTTTCTCCTCTACAATCTATCCTAAATGCTGTCACAAGAATCAATTCACTCTCTCTCAGCGTCTCTCCTGCACAACGTTTACTCTGAAAGTGAGCAAGACCATGATTGTATGTTTTCTCGGTCCTATTTCTTTTGTACACATTTTCCCCATGTCTTGATTTAATGACTTGTCTTTGCGTTTTTACTTAACTGTACATACTCCTTTGATTTATACGCATTCAACCATTACAAGATGTTAAAAATGTTTATGGCGGAAATGTGAAAACAATATAAAAAAACATACCAATGTTAAACTGAGGGCTGTTTGGAGAAAAGCTGTTGTTCCTCTGAAGTCTTCGATTTGATCGTTTTCCTGACCAGGGGATTGATGAACCTCTGGTTTTGCTGGCCCTTGTCTGTAAATAAACTACATAACAGTAAATGTGTTGCTGCTTTCAGTTAGATGCACGGTACAGTATGTACTGTACGTACTAGAGGCCATGCCTATAGGGGCAAATGGGACATATTAAAAAGGTATAAATACAGTTAGCCACAACCAAATAGTTACATAGGTACAGTACATAGCTGATGAGTTTGAAATACATACAGCATGTCCATGAAGTTTACCTATGTTACATTTAGATGACAATACTATCTTATATTTGTATTTAGGGCATTTGATCCAGAGGAAGGCAAACAAAATACCCCAGTGACACATTATTCAATTATGTCATAAGGGAAAAAATAAATTCCTTTCCGGACTCCAATATTGGCAATCAGTTTCTCCCTTTGATCAACATTCTTCTCCATGTTTACTTAATTTTTATATCCCTGTATACCTTTCTTTTATATAAAGATGTCCAATTTTTTTTTTTAAGATATCTATCATATCTGCCATCACAGACTCCATGGGTAATGTATTCCCACATTTTAACTTCCCTTACGTAAAGAACCCTTTCTTTGTTGCTGGTTAAATCTCATTTCCTCCAACCTTAAGGGAGACCCAGTGTCATTTGTACTGCTGTTGGAATGAATAGTACTTTTGAAGACTGTTTTGTGTTAACCCTGAATATATGTGTACAGTATATAGTTATTATATCACCTCTTAAAATGCCTGTTTTCTTATGTAAACCAAATCTAATTTAGCTAGCCTCTCCTCAGGAGTCAGATTGTTGACCTTCCTTATTTATTGGGGACTCTTGTCTGCACTGGTGTCGCTTTCGGAGGATGTTGACGGATCTGATGCAGATTTATCATTATTTAAGCCAAATCTATTTTTACCCTCCTTTCAAATTAGTCCAGCCTTGACATGTATTCTGCTTGTCAAAAGGGTTATTATGCTTTACCCACAGTTAGAATTTGCCCCAATAATTTGTTCCATTGTGAACGGATGGGCCTTAGGTAACTCCGCGAATTAGATAACATTATTTTTAAGCCCTGAGAAGGGCAGAAATTTAGTTCTATGGTCCAGAGAGATTTACACTTCAGAGGCTAATCGTCAATTATCTAATGAAGCGTACAGTAAGTATAAAAAGGTATACAAGGACCTGACATCACTTTAAAGTGAATGTAATGATATTATCACTGGAGCATTTATGGAGTATTTATCTACTAAAAAGAAAAAACTAAATCTAATGATAACTTTTCTATACTAACTACTGTCTATCTTCTCCATAGGTGCACATGGACCTCTAGTCCTCCTGGATGACATATCGTCTCAGGAATAAGGGGTGTTGTTGGGTTCTGTTTGGTGATTTTGTAGATACTATTTAAGACCACATGTCAAAAGTCTTTTATCGAGGTTTGGGACACTTCAGATGTTTTGCTTAAATTACAGCACATTGAGGTCCAGGAGGGTACTTTACTCGTTGCCTGTGATGTGGAGGTGTTATACTCTAGTATTGCATATACACACGGTTGTCAGCCTCCACTTATTTTCTTCAGATGCCAATGTAGACTTTGGTAGTAGCAATGATCTGATCATTAAGTTAACTACTTTATATTTATTGCATAATTACGTACTTTCAATGAGACGTTTTATTTAAACATCAGGGGGGACTGCGATGGCAGCGCCCTCATACAGTATGTTAATTTAATTTTGGGATGGTAGGAATGCAAATTTGTGTTTTGTTGAAAACATGGTTACGTAGACACGCGTATTCGGCTCTGGAACGGGTACATTGATGACACCTTGTGGGAGGGTGACATCAAGATTGCCAAGATTTCATTGAGGCTTTGAATGACAATCATCTCAATGTTAAACTTCCATTTCATTTGTGACAGATACTACAGTATCTCCTTTTGGACTTTAATATCTTGACTTCAAGTGACCAAAAAATGACAAATATTCAAATAATCAACTAACTTTCAGGATCCTGCCAATAAGGAAAGCATCATCTATGTAGCAATCCATTTTTTGATGTATTAATTGTATTTGAACTGTAATAAATTATTGAATATCAATCTCTAAATAGATTAACATATAGGGAGCTAGACTGCTTCCAATGGCATTACTCTGTATTAATTGATCTGTTATTAAAAGCAATGTTCAAATCTAAAATAGTTTTTAGTAGGATTATTTGTAGTAGCAAAATGAAAAAATTGATAGGAGGGTCTGAATAATCTCATCTACAAGTTGAGCACATCTAACTGCTTCTATTCCTCACCACATGGAATATTAGCGAAATAAAGTGACAACTCTGGTAATGAACGGTATGACTCCAGTAATTTAAGGTGAAAACTGTAGCCACCCCAAGCAAAAACAAATACAATTTTCCTCTGTATTTACTTGCTGTACCACACCATGTCGTATATATGCTTAAATGTTTCTTGCAGATTGGCATGTATAGGTAATACCTCCAGAGAATTGAAGAAACACTTCATAGAACACAAAAGTACATTTGGCAAGGGATAGATAAAGTAGGCGTATTGATTCAACACTGCAAGAAGTTCAAACATAGCATATCCTCACTTTGATTTATGGGGATTGATCATGTTCGCAACCCTTTCAGGGGAGGTCATGGAGCTTAATACTCTTACATTGGGAGGCATATTGGATATTTACCCTTGAAATAGTGCACACCGGAAGACCTTAATGACCATCTTGAACTTCATCACTTTCTAAATGATGGATGATTTGAGTGACAGTGGTATTTCTTTCACCCTTTTTTTCCTCTCCCATTATTTCTCCTTTTTGTTTCCTTTGGGCATGTCTACATTTTTTGCTCCCATGTTTTTTGCTTATCCCTATTTATTTTACTCTTTGAATACATAGCCTCTTTCCATCTTTACTTTTATCTTTGTTTTGTGTACTATGTTATATACTAGTAGAGTTATGTGATCTCTATCTCACTGATTAGGACTCTTAGGCTATTATTGTATTGGGAGTTTTTATGGTGCTAGTTTGAAGAGGAAAATGTGTTAGTACTGCAGTCAAGTGTGTTTTTGATCCCCTTTGCTATATCAAATGATATTAATAAGTTATCGTGTAAACCCTTGGTTTTAATACATTTGTTCTCTGTTATGTTTTCCCGGCCCCTTCAGTACTTTTCCTGTGTAATAGTATCACAGTCATATGAAAACTGAAATGATCACATAAAAATAAATACCTTTTCAAAAGATTTGTGGAAAATAGCAGGCTGATACCCTAGTATGTGAGACGCTATAGATTGGTATTACGTTTTCATGACCGTGATCCTATTACAATGTGTATTAGATTTAATTACTATTTTTAACATCCTTCTTGGTGTCTTGGTATTTCTTTTTGACCAAACGTTGCTAATTTTTTCTGATTTACTATATACTAATGATCATTTTGAGATACTATCTAAAAGAGCAAATGTCATTCAATTATTTTTATATGTTAACTTTTATTTTAGTCCCCATACATTACCTGTTGCTAACTTAGTGATGTTACATTTTATGTGTGTTGAAGTTGGGTTTTCCTTTCTTTTCTCCCTCCCTTGGTGATGGAAGACTTCTAGGGCCAAAACATTGGCCCCCCCATGGCTGTTTCCTTTATATAAATATTTAATATATTTTATAATAAAATGTGCATATTCCCCTTTTACTGGTAATCCCACCTGTATTATGGGCAATGTTCGAACAATCCTATACATTTACAACGCCCGGGGCGAGTGGATTTAACCTCCGGGCGAGTAAATATTGGCCCAAGAAGCAAACGTGTTGTTTTTTAAATTTTCCCTGCTCGCGACTGAATTTTCCCTGCTCGCGCTGGCTGAAAAAAAAACACAAAAAACTCCCCCAACCTGCAAGCTGATTGGCGCTCACTCCCAGGCTTTGTGGGCGCGCGGCCAGGCTCTATATGAGCCCGCCCCCCGAGGGCCATTTTGCTGGCGGAGATCTGTTGTGGAGGTAAGTACTCTCCAATCCTCCATCCTGCGGCCCCTCTGCTCCTTCCCTGCTCCTGCAGTTCCCCCTTACTCCCCACTTCCCCCCGATACCCGCGCATGGCTGGAGATGGTAGTGAGGGGTTCCCCTTCTCTCTACGGTCCCCGCTTACCCCGGCTTCCCACGCGGGCGGAGGTGTTCACCCCCCTTCTCCCCCCCGGCTTCCCGTGCCACTTCCCGCTTCCCCCGATACCCGCGCTGCGGGGCGGGAGATGGTAGTGGGGGTGTTCCTTGCTTACCCCGGCTTCCACGATCACCCCGCGTGGGCGGGGGTGATGGTAGTGGGGGTGTTTCCCGCTTATCCCGCTTCCCGCGGGGGGTGGGTGATGTAGTGGGGGTGTGTTCCCCGCTTACCCCGGCTTCCCACGCCACTTCCCGCTTCCGTCCGATCCCGCGCGTAGCGGAGGCCCCCCGGAAAGGTAGCGGGGGTGTTCCCCCTTCACTCCTGGTCTCCGCGTTCCCCACGGTCCGTGGCTGTCCGCGCAGGCGGGAGATGGTCGCGTGGTGTGGTGCTGAGCAGGGGAGTCGGTGTTCAGTTTGGTGTGGGTGTGTGCTGTGCGTCGTGCAGCCTTTCCTCTTCTTCCACTGTCGTGTGTGTGTGTGTGCATGGGTGTGGGTGTGTGTGTGTGCATGGGAGTGTGTGTGGGTGTGTGTGTGTGCAGGGTGGAGGGTGTGGTGTGTGGGGAGAGGGAGGGTGTGGTGGGGGGCGTTATGTCGTGCAGGGAGGGTGGCTGGTGGGGTGTGTGGTGCGGTGTGGGTATGTGGTGTGGGAGTTGTGGTGGGATTTTGTGTGTGAGGTGTGCGTAGTGCGGCACGCGTGTGCGATGTGTGTTGTGTGAGTATGGTGTGTGAGTATGGGTGTGTGGAGTTGGTGTGTGAGTGTAGGGGGTGGAGTGTGTGGTGGTGAGTTGTGGTGTGTGTGTAGGATACCAGAAATGTCACATCACCCCGCCCCACCCACCCATCACAGTGCCACTCCACCCAATCACCTCGTCCTCCCACCCAATCACCCATCCTGTCTTCGCCCCTCTCTCTCTCTTGCCCCTCTCTCTCTCTCTGCTCTCTCTCCACCCTCTCTCTGTGGTCTGTCTCACACTCTATTTCTGGATTCTTATTTACCCTATATATCTTAACTATATACTACACACGAAATAACCTAGTTACTGCTTCTTCCGATCTGATTCAAGCTTCCATGGAAGACATCGGAATCCCCCCTAACCAGAAGACAGGTAGGGAACACCTCCCCTCATGCACAACACACACACACACACACACAACACACCACAAACACACACACACACACACACCACACACACACCACACCACCACACACACACACACTGAGCACCATCTATCCCATGTTATTCCAGTCACCTGCGTGTATGGTTTTAAATGTTTTTAAAAGAGGTTTAGTTGCCATTAAATTATTCTCACCCATATGCACCTGTAGCCCTTTTCTTCTGACACCTTCCTAAGGGACTACTGGTAAGCACAACACCTGTGGCTCCAGAGATCTGAGCCTCCGCTAGCTGGGAGGGACTCACTGTTAGCATCCCTTGCTGCAGGAGC
The DNA here is from genome assembly GCA_036426205.1 of Ascaphus truei. NCBI lineage: Eukaryota > Metazoa > Chordata > Amphibia > Anura > Ascaphidae > Ascaphus > Ascaphus truei. Next base: position 26,356 of record WSYH01006685.1, read on the forward strand.
CTCCATTTTGATTACAGCCCTGTCAACTACACTAGGGCTATCAATACGGAGGAACTGCCAAGTCCGGGTAAATAAAGGGGCATCCATCGGTCGGACCCCGGGCAGATTCAAGATTGGGGGCCGTTTCCTGCTTATGGCCTGGCCCACATGCATCAGTACGGTACTCCATTTGCAAGGGTGACTCATACCTTCACCCTCTGACCCACGTACAAGTTAGCCAGGAGATTTCCGAACCTGCGTCTGGACATCCAGCAGAGACGCGCCAGCAGGGACTGCCCCACGGCAACACCGGGGGGGGAGGCACGTAACCTTCAAGGCCCATGCATAGAGAAGCGCCCACATGGTGAAACAAAATAGGACATTAGTTAGAAAAAAAAATTACAGGGCACCCCAGTCTGATTTCTTCAGCAGCCTCGAAATGTAGCCCTTTTTCTGACACCTTCCTAAGGGACTACTGGTAACTGCACAACACCTGTGGCTCCAGGAGATCTGAGCCTCCGCTAGCTGGGAGCCTGGGGTAATACTTACACATTTACAATGCGCAGCGCGCCTCCACTTACCCAGGATCCCCGTGACGTGAGATTCCCTGGCAAGAAGCAAGAAATACAACAACACACATACACTGTATAGATAACTAATAATTTACTAACGAGGATAGAGAACATAACACAACATAACCTGTACCGAATGATGGGTGTCCCTCTCTGGAGGAAACACTAATAACCAAAGCGTCTCGCAGGACACTTCCCCAACACCAGGTGATCCCACCCAGTGTCCGAAGAACCCCACCCAATGTCCCGCACTCTTGCAGAGATCGTGGGTGACTGCGCAGTCACAGTTAAGCTAAGGGCCCGGTGCTGCACTTAGGAATATGTGATACCTGCCGAGCACTCCGGTGCTCGGGTCAGCAACTCTTCACAAAGGATCCAGTTGTAGGATGACGTCTTCTGATCCCCAACCGAACTCCGGGCACGTGGACCGCCAGGGCGGTCTCACTCTGGAATAGTCTCTGCGGACCCAACGTGGGTCCGAACCGCTTCCCAGGAACAGCAGCAGCCGCTGAGTCCTTATCTATCTAAGTGACACTAATGTGACAGGAACCCTAACCTAGGGCCTGTCCCTGTAGTACAGCAACCTTGATGGCTTGGGGAACTCCTATGGGCTTGCAGGGGTTATGACCTGTCCCACTCCCCTCGCTCTCCAAGTCCCCTAAGCCTCACTAACAACTAGCTAACTAACAGTGCCTGCAGCAGACACACTGCACACACAGTCAACCTGCAGACAGCAACATGCAGCCCTAACACACCGCACACGCTGCACACACTCTCACACCTAAGGGGCAGCCTCCCTATCTCGGGCCGTCCCTTATCATTTACCCACTACCCTAACATTGATTTGGGGATCCTTACCTGGTGCAGGAGCCACTCGCTCCCTGCACCCTTCCTTCCACTTCCAGCTCCCAGCTCCCACTGCCGTTGCACAGCGCGTGAAATGTATCTTATTCTCCTGGGCTGAGAATCCTTGGCCCTCATTGGGCACTATCAGACACCTGGTGCCTGCCTCCCTATGCCTCCTGGGAGTTGTAGTTCCCAGGAGGCTGCTATAGCATGCGGGCCGCGTGCGCACTTGCCCTGCGCAGGCGCGAACACCTAATGGCTGCCGCAACCGTTCCTGGGCTGTCTCTGCATATGCGCGAGACTCTAAGGGCTGCCTTAACTTTCTGCCCCTATCTGCGCATGCGCGATCCCGCGCACGCTCGCGCAACACTTCATGGCAGCCCCCGCTAGCCAGGTATGCCGCCGGAGCTCCAGGGATGCCGAGCGCTCCCTGCACTGGCCCCCACCCTCGCGAAGTGCCGGCGGGTCCGTTGGTGCCTCCGGCGGCAACCGCGACCACTCGGCACTCGCGGAGGGGGGTCAGCAAGTGAAAAAGAAATCCAGGGCTACATTCTCCCCCTCGCAGAATCCCAACGACCTCGCTTGGGTAGCAAACACACAACAGAGGGTTATATAATGAAAAATGCATGGCAAACGGTACATCACATACAACATGCATTTGTTCACCGATACCCAACATATTCGCATGGATACCCGAGGCCAGCTGAGTCTCAGAGTGGAGTGCCCCTAACTGATTGGGTGAGGGTATCCCACCTTGACTCCTGTGAGTCTTTTGGAACTCATTATCAGTCTCTACCGCTAAACCACCGCCTCCCCCTCGTAGAAAAAATAGTAAGGGGTCCTGGGTATTGACCCTCGCCGGACCCTCCAGTTTCGTCTCGCGGGAGATAGGGAGGTTCAGTCTCTTGCCTCGGTCCACCACATGGCGAACAAAACGCTCCATCGTGCGCAGGGGAGAGGCCACAACTACCAGAGCGGTCTCAGCACAGTCTTTGTTCGCTCCAGCAATCCCTTTAACGGTGACATCTTCTGTGGACAGCACAACCTCTTCGTGCAGGCCCGTGTCTTGAGAAGGCCAAGCTTGGAGATTCCTCGCTCAGGAATAAGTGTCGCTCCTGGCCGCTGTACCGGATACCTTGATGAGGTCAAATCCGCTCTCTGGTCTGCAGAGATCTTCTGGGGGAGACACCTCCACCAGGACGCGATGACGAGGTGAGCCCATCACCTGGGTGACCCTACCTTTGGAGCCACCAGGCCCCACGATCACCGGGGAGCTCACACCCGACACCCCTGGGGCAGTCAACTTGCCCCTGTCATCGTTGGCAGGTACTGATCCCAAGCCTGGGACCGCTGGTACCGTCGTAGAAGGCCGGACTGGCCACAGTAGGGCCCACGGGCCCACCGCAGGCTCTGTATCCGCTGAGATAGCTGGCTCTGTGACTTGGCATGAGTGGTCTGCGGCAGGCGCATCACCACGAGTGGTTGATCGCTGGAATCACCAAACAAGGATGAGGGTATAGACACCTTACCCTGGGATTCTGGAATCTGCGGTTCTGGTCTCGGTGGTGCCTGCTCGGGAACCGGGTCTGGAACCGACATCTGGGCGGCTCCGGCTCAGGACCTGAATCTAGAATGTCCATCTGGGCACACGGCCCCTCCACCACCTCCATCGCTGACGTGGGAGAACTAGTAGCGGCTTCACCCGCCTCGGTAGAACCATCAGGCGCCTCTTTCTCCGCTGGTTCCGTAGCCTGGGGTATGATAGGCTTTAAGAACCAGGCACCGTAGCAGTCACATTGGGGTTCCCACGCCAGTGCACCTCTAGAACAGTCACAGGTGGTTCTATAACACTGGGTAAACGTTTCTCCGTCCACCTCGGTTGTCTTGAAGCCTAGCGGTAACTGGGACAGGACGGCTCCCTGAGCACGGGCTTCTTGCAGGCAGGGGCACGCTAGCACAACGTCCTCTATTCCTGGCGCTTGCCAGGGCACATACACATTAGGGTGTAACCCCTGGCAGTCTACCTCATTCTCGGGGGATGAATAATCCGTTTCCGCAACAGTGTCCTCTTCCTCGGACGGTGCTGTAGCCTGCGGCAGCTTGGGACACAGGAACCGTGCCCCACAGCAGGCACACTGGGGTCCCCAGGTCAATTCACAACCTGGGAGATCACATTTAGAACAGGGACCTTGGAGACACTTCTTCCCTTCCACTTGTGTCACGAACACCCCACGCGGTAGCTGATAGGCATCAAAGTCCTCACTATCAGGTATAGTCACGTCCCTTTGTAAGCATGGACACAAAATAACGGTTACATTCACTCCTCTTGTTCACCAGGCGCTATACAACTGAGGGTGTATTTTACTGCAGCCGTCACCTTTCTCATCATGGTGAACAGACATGGCTGATCGCTGTTCACTGTGCTCACTCACAGTGTGGGGGCGGGGCTCGGGTTTTCCCGCCAGTCTTGGACAGGGGCTTGCAACATTCTTCTGTGCAGGCTGGAAGTCAGCCGCACATGTGCCATTTTGATTTGGCGGGAGCCGCCATTTTAGGTGGGACTCACTGTTAGCATCCCTTGCTGCAGGAGCCTCCATTTTGATTACAGCCCTGTCAACTACACTAGGGCTATCAATACAGGAGGAAACTGCCAAGTCCGGGTAAATAAAGGGGCATCCATCGCAGTGGGGAGGCACATTAACCTTCAAGGCCCATGCATAGACCTCCTGCTTTGAGAGCGCCCACATGGTGAAACAAAAATAGGACAATTTAGTAGAAAAAAAATATTACAGGGCACCCCAGGTCTGATCCCTCAGCAGCGCCTCCAAATGTAGCCCTTTTTCTGACACCTTCCTAAGGGACTACTGGTAACTGCACAACACCTGTGGCTCCAGGAGATCTGAGCCTCCGCTAGCTGGGAGCCTGGGGTAATACTTACACATTTACATCGCGCAGCGCCTCCACTTACCCAGGATCCCCGTGACGTGAGATTCCCCTGGGCAAGAAATGACAACAACACACATACACTGTATAGATAACTAATAATTTACTAACGAGGATAGAGAACATAACACAACATAACCTGTACCGAATGACGGGTGTCCCTCTCTGGAGGAAACACTAATAACCAAAGCGTCTCGCAGGACACTTCCCCAACACCAGGTGATCCCACCCAGTGTCCGAAGAACCCCACCCAATGTCCCGCACTCTTGCAGAGATCGTGGGTGACTGCGCAGTCACAGTTAAGCTAAGGGCCCGGTGCTGCACTTAGGAATATGTGATACCTGCCGAGCACTCTGGTGCTCGGGTCAGCAACTCTTCACAAAGGGTCCAGTTGTAGGATGACGTCCTCTGATCCCCAACCGAACTCCGGGCACGTGGACCGCCAGGGCGGTCTCACTCTGGAATAGTCTCTGCGGACCCAACGTGGGTCCGAACCGCTTCCCAGGAACAGCAGCAGCCGCTGAGTCCCTATCTATCTAAGTGACACTAACGTGACAGGAACCCTAACCTAGGGCCTGTCCCTGTAGTACAGCAACCTTGATGGCTTGGGGAACTCCTATGGGCCTGCAGGGGTTATGACCTGTCCCACTCCCCTCGCTCTCCAAGTCCCCTAAGCCTCACTAACAACTAGCTAACTAACAGAGCCTGCAGCAGACACACTGCACACACAGTCAACCTGCAGACAGCAACATGCAGCCCTAACACACCGCACACGCTGCACACGCTCTCACACCTAAGGGGCAGCCTCCCTATCTCGGGCCGTCCCTTATCATTTACCCACTACCCTAACAGGGATTTGGGGATCCTTACCTGGTGCAGGAGCCACTCGCTCCCTGCACCCTTCCTTCCACTTCCAGCTCCCAGCTCCCACTGCCGTTGCACAGCGCGCGAAATGTATCTTATTCTCCTGGGCTGAGAATCCTTGGCCCTCATTGGCCACTATCAGACACCTGGTGCCTGCCTCCCTATGCCTCCTGGGAGTTGTAGTTCCCAGGAGGCTGCTATAGCATGGGGGCCGCGTGCGCACTTGCCCTGCGCAGGCGCGAACACCTAATGGCCGCCTCAACCGTCCCTGGGCTGTCCCTGCATTCGCGCGAGACTCTAAGGGCTGCCTTAACTTTCTGCCCCTATCTGCGCATGCGCGATCCCGCGCACGCTCGCGCAACACTTCATGGCGGCCCCCGCTAGCCAGGTACGCCGCTGGAGCTCCAGGGATGCAGAGCGCTCCCTGCACTGGCCCCCACCCTCGCGAAGTGCCGGCGGGTCCGTCACTGCCTCCGGCGGCACCCGCGACCACTCAGCACTCGCGGAGGGGGGTCAGCAAGTGAAAAATAAACCCAGGGCTACACACCCATATGTGCATAGCTTTGGCTTGGGCTACAATGTCTGATACATGTGGCCCTAATTTGTATTATGAGAGCTCTGGGCTTACTGTAAATCACCAGAACAGGACTGGTACAACCTGCCCTTGATGGCTTCCAGTTAGAGTTAACTGGCAAGCAGTGAGCCCATTTCCTCTCAGTTTAGAGCGTCAACATTGAATTGGTATTGCAATAATTTATTTGTATCACGTTTTCAGCACTTTAGTATAACAGACAATTATTACTACGGTAATAGAAAAACATTGTCAATATGCAATATGGGATAAGTATTATAGATGGAAATTTGTGACGTGAAACATGTATAATACATAATTTGTGTACTTTTGTCGTTTTTACTCTCTTTTCAATCTGTGAACCAATAAAATTGTAAAATTCCCTCGCTGCTTATTTTGCGGACAGATTTTGAAGGTGGCATTAAAACAGCTAGGTAGCATAAAACCACTGCCTGGTTGCAACTACAGCATGAAGAATGATAAATACTGTATTGTACATCTCACATCCCATTAAAGACAATTTTGCTCTTTATAACGTGAGTTACTATAGTAAGTTAAATAACTGCCTTCTAACTTTTGTCCTCATCCCCTATGGTCCTTTTCAATGTGTGCCCAGGTATGCTTGCAGAGCTGTCTCAGTAGGGTACTGTAACATTTTGCTACTGCTCAGAATCACGTTGTGCCTTTTTCTTTCTTTTATTTGGAGACAACAATATTTGTTTTCTGCATTGTTACACTTGGCACTATTAAATAAAGAATGTGAAGCATAAAAAGTCATGATAAAAAAGTAATACGAACAGATAAAAGTACTACGGGTTACATTTGTATGTACGAAGTACAATACCTCAGTTTTTAAATAAATAAAAACAGACATATATAAACGTATAATTCCGTTCACAAAAGCATGACTAAGTACTAAACATAGCTTTGTTTGTTTTGTTAGATTCGATTCAGGGTTTTTCAATGCAATAGAATAAGGTCCTGTAGGAGACGCCCGCAGAGGTAAAGACAGGAGACCTGCATATGGATAAAAATAAACGTAGGCTTTTATTTTTTCACCTCATTACAAGACTTGGTATTTTATCCTCTGCATCATTACTTTATAGGGAACCTTGGTAAAATACTTTGAAAAACTAGAACATATATTAGGAACTTTCATGAAAAATACAGTAGTATCTAAAAGTATATTCTTTGTAGGTGTAGAAGGGATTCAATTGATTCAGAATCTTTTTTCCTGTTAAAATTCATTTTGTCTTGTCAGATGTGTCAGAATCCGTTTTGCAAGGCAATTGTGTAATCTGCTGATTTGTAGAAATTATAAGAACAAGGGAATTTGTTTATGGGACACAGGATGGAACACAAAACATAAACAAGGCTAATGCTCTGTGCCCAGATGTTTGTTAGATAACCGATGAAGGACAATATGTTGTTCTGCTAATATTGTGTATTATCTCTTCTTATTATTATTGCTTTATACTAACAAAGCCATGCATAGGTTAATTGGTAGATGGGCATATGAAGCCTTTTTTTAGAGTAGATGCATCAGAATGATTTACATCTCGAGCACCAAGAAAGCTCTGTTCTCCGATTGTATGCCTATTTTTGCCTGTTACCTGTATATATGAAGTTTATTATTTTGCCTATATTAATAAAAAAAAAGTTAGGAACTGCTTAAGAGATCTCTGTTCGGTGCTTTAAATCTACTGAAAGGATACACAAGGATCTATATACAAATTAAATTAACGTTCTTCTGTTATTATTTTCAATGGCGAGCCAGCTATAGTCTGAGAGTCACTTGACATCAAGAGGGGGATTGAGGGTTGGCCCCGGTAACATGGGAGAGTCATATCCTTCCTTAACAAGGTTCTACTGTAAGTAAGTGGTGTTGATCAAAGAATCAGAAACAGCAAAGAAATATAGAAGAAATTAACCAGGTTTACGGAAGACTAAAAGAACATGGAGAGTCAACTCCATGTCCACAATGCAAATATAGCTCCTGTGGAATGGGTCCTAGAGTTACAGTATGGGGATAAATCAGTCAACGGGTTTCCCTTCTGACGGAGTCTATTATTAACCTTTAGATTACTTGAGTAACCAAAAACTGCAGGGATATGGATTCCATCCGCGAATGGCTAACGAATGTAAGGTTCCTCTGTCCCCGCCCAAAGATTCAGGTTGCATGGTGATATGGCATTCCTTATGGAAACAAGATATAGATGCCTTTAAGGAAATTGATGAAAAGAAATGTAGCACCCATAAAGAGAAAAATAAGTTTCAGCTCTTTATTAAGATGGTTTTGATATATGAGCAAGAAATTATATCATCTAAATGTCAGGATAGCTGACTTAATCCCTGGGAGATCGATCCAAATTGTAAGCCATGTACTATTATTTCAAAATCAGTATCTCAGAGACCAAATACAAATTTGTCCCCATATTTCCCACAGCAGAACATTTCATGGCCCTGTACAATTACAAAAAAGGCTATAGTGTAAGGGGTTCATGGCCAGGGAAGATCACAAAATCCCCCTAGAACATCTTTCTTCTGTTTCTTCCAATTATATTGAATCACAGCACTCTACTCTTATGCCCACAACAGCACAAAGCGTAAACCCAACAACCCCTCCCTTTCTAGACTGTCATTTACAAACATGTAATTACAATGTCATTTTAATAATCAGAAGGAAATTGGCTAAAATACAAAACAATTAAGTTAATGTTTGTAAATGTTTTGTTATGCTTTATAAAAGTATTGTGATGTGTTACAAGTCTAAGGGGCCAAGTAGGTTTGAAACTTTGCTGCCATCTTGAACAATGTGGCATGTTCCCACTGAACAGTTTGTCATTTGTGTTATCACCGGATTAAGAAAGAATCTGAAACCATCTCAAACCGTGAGGTAGGAAAATGCCAATACCGCTCGGTGTAGCAGCGATGTCATCTCAGCCTCTCTCAAAGTTCTTCCCGTATGATCTTGCCGCAGTCTATAAGTGCTGCACAGAGAGATGCACAGTGAGAGCCGTCTCTCCCTGCACAGCTCTCACAGGTGATTGTAGTGTTTTTATTTACATTGTAATACAAGTGTATGGGAGCAGGGGGTCTCCGGAGCTGAACCACATTAATTCCAGCTCCGGGAACCCCCTGCTTCCCGAGATTCAGGTCCCGGTATGGGGTGCCGGTATCTCCTATGCGTTTAAATGTCCCGGTCACGTGACAAGGGAGATTTAAACATTGCACGGTGATACCGGAACCCCATACTGTAATTCAGGAAACAGGGGTCCCCGAGGCTTAAATTAATGCGGTTCAGCTATGGAGACCCCCTGCTCCCGCACCCTAGTATTCAAATTTAAATAAAAACAGCTTCATTACCATAGCGGCTAGGCGCTAAGGCAATGAAAGGGTTAAACCTGAGTACCCTGTATATTGGGGCAGAGGGGGTGGAAAAAAGGGGTAGTTGCCCCAGGACGGGGTGTTAGGCCTGCCGGGAAGATTATTGCCCATTCAAAATAAAACATTATCCAGCCAGCATAAAGTAAATAAAAGTTCTACTTACCCCTGCCAGGATGAAGACTGTCCTCATCCATGTCCTCCGTGGGCAGCAACATACTGTAGTGCCAACGAGTATTCCTGTATCATCTGACACTAACCAAATGTGATGGGAAAAGGAGAGGAGAAAAGGGAGAAGGAAGGTGAAGGGATCGAGGTGAAAGTAGAAGCACGAAGGAAAATATAAGACTGAGGAGATTAAAAGGCTAAAAATTAAAAAGGAATACAAAAAAGATACAAGAAGAAGATGAAAAAGATGAAGAAAAGAAGAAGAAGAAGGACTTACCTGCGTTTGAGGAGCATTTGCATCGAGTCTCAAGAGGGTCCTGCTGGTGCTGCTGGACTCAGAATCGGAGGTTGAAGACGTCAAAAGTAAGAAAAACACTGATTGTATTTTTTGACATTGCGTTTTTTTTGATGCTTTGGTTTTGTTATTGTGGTTTTTTTTTATTCTTGATTTTGTTATTGTGATTTTTGGCTGATTGGTTATTTCATTGTGTATTTTTTTGCTGAATTTTATTTTATTTGTGTGTATTTGTTTTGGTTTGGGTTTTTATTTTTAAGTTGTCCACTATCTGCCATAGTGGCACATCTTGCCCATATTATATGGGTATGATGTACCAATTTGCCATTCAATGGGTAGAGGGTGGGAATAGTTGCCCTTGGGAAGGTAGTTAGGCTGCCAGGTGAGTAGGGGGAATGTGGGTAACCCCTTAATTAACGGTTACTAAAAGCTTAGGTGATTTAGGGGCTAGTGGCCATTAGTGTTATTATTTTTTATTGTTACAGGTTGCACCGAGAGTATTCTAAAACTTACTTAAACTTGCCTTGGAAAATCTGGGGCTATCACCAACAAGATACAAGTACATGCTGAGTACATGCTGCAAACATTTCAGTGACATTACTACAGAGACTAATGGCCCATTGGTTTAACACAGCAGGGGTTCCTGGCAGTCCCATTCAGTTTGAATGGGACTGCCGGACCCCTGCTGTTAATCCGATGGGCATTAGTCTGTCTGCAGAAATGTCACTGAAATGTTGCAGCATGTACCCAGCATGACCCAGCATGTACCTGGGTCTTGTTGGTGATTGCCCAGATGTGTTTTAG